>WNWK01007485.1:0-93544 GCA_009830355.1 Cherax destructor | reverse complement strand
TGTGGATGACCCCAATTGTCTTTTCCCCCATAAGGCACGAAAGACTCCAACACAACAAATCTTCAAATCCCCAAACAAATAAGTTCAATAAAAAAAAAACCTATATATGGAAAATTTGGGGAAATTAAAACTGTATCAAGGTATAAAACCCAAACTAACCATACAATAGAGCGAAAAAGTATTGTGAAGGACCTGAGGTGATAATGTCAGAGGATCTCGCCTTAAAAAAGACCACAACAATTTTCTACCCTTTGCTGGGAAAATGATAGGATGGATAATGAGAACCTTCAAAACTAGGAACAAAACCCTGACGTTCACCAAATCCTTGTTCTTTTAGTCTGGAATTCGCGTAACTAACCCCTCCTTCAAGGCAGGCGAAATTGTTGACCTGGAGGTAAAAAAAATTTTCACGGCAAAATAACTACGAAAAGGGCCCCTAAATTACGGGAACGGTTGAAATCGCGTTTGTTTTCCCCTGGAAGGCAGACGAGAGATATATGATAATAAAACTTGGAAAACCCTAGAGGATTACTACCAAACTTGCACAAAAAACACTCCCTGTGAAAGAAAAAGACTCAGCAGGAGATGCAACATTCCCCAATGAAAAGCGGGGGGTGCCACGAGTACACTGAAAGACAACACAATGTGTCCGGGGCCCAAGAATGTTCAACTGCCTCCCACATCTGGGAAATTAAAAGGGCCCCTCTTCTTCAAGAAGGCACTGAACAGGCACCTAAAGCCAGTACCTAACCAACCAGGCTGTGGTTCTGGGTTGTTTGCGTGCGGCCAGCAAAACCCTTGGATCAGCCCCTGATCCACCACAAGGCCTGCTCTCAGACCAAATCCTCCCGGTATACTCCAGGTATTGTAAAAATTTGATATTTTCTCTGAAAAATGTTTATTACATAACATTGAAACAATACTAGTGAACACTTGTACCTTAAACGAAAGTTGTCGTTCATTTCATTTTAAAAACGAATAAAATTGACTTTTGAAAACTGTATTCAGTTTTCCGTTCCCTATCCCGGAGTAAATACCGTGGGAGATGACCCCCCCGGGCCACCCCCCTAATTTTCACCCTGCTAGTCTTTAAAACATATCATTTTAAAAAGTTTACGGGCAGCTTGGCAGCTTGGCGACTACAAAAAGTAAGTATAGTTTTTTTTTTTTGCAGTTTCATTTGAAATATAAGTTTGTACTGAAAAAAGTCATTATGAAAATAAATAGGGCCCAAAGTCTTTTTTTTCCAAACCATTTTAATCTTTCCCAAAAGCATTACCCTTTGGTAGAATGATTTTTTATTTTAAAGTCCTTTGTGATATTCAATATATACACATATTTTTCTAATAAAAATAACACTTTAATGTCATTAATAACCCACATGGACAGAGAAACTCAGTTTATTACGGTAAAACTGGGAAAAGATTTGAACTAAGATTATAACAAATAAAAAAGCTTTTGAGCTCCACAAAATCTATTTTTTATTCATGTAAAAGATTTTAACCACCCAATATATTTTAAAAAGGGCCCAAAAGAAAGTTGTATCAAGCAGGTCTATGGTTTGAAATATAATGAATCAAGCTTCATAAAAAATAGTTCTTATTTCAATATGAATATTGTTTCAGGATTATAAAAATTAGATTAATTTATAATTAATAAAATTTGGGAAGAACAACAATGTTTCAAACCCTTTGACCATCCCATCAAATGGGATGGTTGTAATGTCGGTTTTGACCATGAGGTAATATTCACCAAAGGCTTCTGCTGTTCTATTTTTTTTTACAGGTCATTGAAAATGTGAGAAATAACATTGTGGTTGTTTTTTACATTGTGATATCACCTTTTTTTTAAAGTGATCTTATTGTTCTAAAAGCAAAATCCCACTCATCTAGATACCCAACAGTTTCACAACCCAGGGCAACATGTGTTTAGACGGTTCTCCGCTGTCCCAACTACTGGGCCACTATGACAAGGTCCTGGATGCTCTAAAAAAGAAAAAAAAATGACAGATGTAGAAAAAGAGAGTAGCTTACGACGACGTTTCGGTCCGACTTTTTTATATGTGCGGGGTTTTGTGTGTATTGTTATCACTATTGGCCTTTTTTGTTATTTATTGACAGATGTAGTATACAGCTTTGCAAAAGCCTCTGATGTCATGCATTACTATGTACTACTTGTGTAGAATACATAAATAATCCCAGGTACTTTTTGGATAGGCTTCCTTACTAGCTATGACATCACAAAAACCGTCACGGGGAACCGTAGGCCTCAGTGTTCCCCCTCAGTTCAACCCAGGGTAAGACTAGGCAAAAGGGCTTCTCATCAACTCTCTTTAAATTTTAAGCCTCCAAGACATCCAACATGCGTATTTCATCCTATCTCCCACGAACCCCACGACAAATAGTGCCAGGGGTGTAGGCGTGATTTTGGAGATTAAGCAGATTTAAGGAATTATTTCTACAAGCCAGACGGTAGTAGGTTGGTAGACAGCAACCACAGGGGGGTACCACCGTCCTACCAAATAGGGGAAACTTAAGCTTTAATTTTTTTTATGATGGTAGGATTGCTGGTGTTTTTTCTGTCTCATAAACATGCAAGGTTGCAGGTATGCCCTTTAAATTCTATTTTACACAGGTAACATTACACATGCATGTACAATCATATATATACTAACCCCTCTGGGTTTTCTTCTAGTTTTCTTCCTAGTTCTTGTTCTTCTTTATTTCTGTTATCTCCAGGGGGAAGGGGAAAAGAATTCTTCCTCCGTAAGCTATGCGTGTCGAAAGGCGACTAAATGCCGGGACAATGGGTAGTAACCCCTTCTCCGTATAAATTACTATAAAAAAGATAAGGAAAAACTTCAAAAAATTTGGGGATGTTTGAATGTGCGTGGATGTAGTGCAGATGATAAAAAAAGAGATGATTCTAATGTTATGAATAAAAAGGGTTGGATGCCCCTAGCCCTAAGCGAAACAAAGCTGAAGGGGTAGGCGAGTTTCAGTGGGGAGAAATAAATGGGTTTAAGTCAGGAGTATCTGAGGGGTTAGAGCTAAGGAAGGGGTAAAATGTTGAAGGACAGTTATGGAGAAAAAGGGGGGAACTGAATGTATAAATTCAAGGTTATGTGGATTAAAATAAGGGTCGGATGTGAAAAGTGGGTCATAATATGGCGTATGAGGAAAGAGAGGGTGTAGAGGAAAGGGGGGAAAGGGAGATGTTAAGGAGTTTTGGGGAACCTTTGAGCCAAAAGGAGGAGTAATCTGGTAGGGGACCTAAATGCTAAACTAGGAGAAGCGTTTAGGGGGGGTGTGGTAGGTAATTTTGGGGGTACCAGTTGCAAATGAAAATGGGAGCATTTGATTGAACTTTGAAAGAAAGGCATTTGGTTATAGGTACCCTATTTTAAAAAAAAGAGGATAAATAAGTATACAAGATATGATGTAGGGCGAATGACAGAAGTTTGTTGGACTACATTTTGGGTAGAAAAAAGACTGGGGTATACTTCAGGATGTACATGTTTATAGAGGGGCCACAGATATATCAGATCACTTTTTAGTTGTAGCTACAGTGAGAGTAAAAGGGGGGGGATACTAGAAGAAGGGAAACAGCAAGTAAGAGAAGTGAAGATTTATAAACTAAAGGAGGAGGCGGTTAGGGTGAGATATAAACAACTGTTGGAGGACAGTGGGCTAGTGAAATAAGGGGGGGTAGAAGACGTATGGGGTAAGTATAAGAATATAGTGTTAAGTGTTCAGCAGAAGTTTGTGGTTACAGAAAATGGGTGCAGGAGGGAAGAAGAGCGATTGGGGGAAATATGATAAAAAGAGGGTAAGAAAAAAGTTAGCATATGAGGGGTTTTTTACAAAGTAGAAGTGATACAAGGAGGGAGGAGATATGGAGAAAAAAAGAGAGGTTAAAAAGGGGTAAACAATGAAAAAAGGGCAGATGAGAGGTGGGTAGATGTTATCAGCAAATTTTGTTGAAAATAAAAAAAAGTTTTGGAATGAGATTAATAAGTTGAGGGCCTAGAGAAAAATGGTTTGACAGTTAAAAATAGGAGGGAGGTTATTAAATGGGGGATTAAAGGTATAGGGAATATGGAGAGAATATTTTGGGGAACTGTTAAATGTTGATGAAGATGGGGAAGATGTGATTTCGTGTATAGGGCAGGGGGGAATAACATCTTATAGGGTGAAGAAGAACCAGTTCGTGAGGCAGTGAGTAGAAAAAGGGGGGTAAAGCAGCGGGGATTGATGGGATGAAGATAGAAATGTTAAAGGCAGGTGGGGATATAGTTTTAGAGTGGTTAGTTTTTTTATTTAATAAATTTTGGAAGGGGTAAAAATTAAAAGGGGAATAAGTCTGTAGAGTATACCTGGTAAATGTATGGTAAGTTTTTTTGAAAGAATTAGGATTAAGACAGAGGCAGGATAGCAGATGAACAAGGAGGCTTTGGGAAGGGTAGGGGGTGAAATGTTTCAGTGAAACATAGGGGTGAACAATATTTAGATAAGGGTAAAGAGGTTTTGTGGCATTTATGGATTTAAAAAAGGCATATGATAGGGTGGATATGGGGCCAATGTGGCAGATGTTAAATGTATGGAATAGGAGGTAGGTTATTAAAACGGTAAAAAGTTTTTTTTGAGGACAGGGGAGGCTCAGGTTGATATGTAGGCGAGGGAGTTTTTTTCCCCAGAAAAAGTAGGCCTTAGAGAGGGATTGTGATGTCCCTGTGGTTGTTCAATATATTTATAGATGGAGTTGAAGAGAAGTGAATGCTCGGGGGATGGCAAGAGGGTGGGGGTTAAAAAATAAAAAATCTAACACAAAGGGGAGTTGTCACAGTTGCTCTTTGTGATGACCTGTGCTTTTGGGGATTCTGGGGAAAATTGCAGAGCTTGGTGGATGAGTTTGGTAGGGTATGAAAAAAAAAATTAAAAGTGAATATAGGAAAAAGTAAGGTGATAGGATAACAAAAAAAAAGATAACGGAAGATTGGATATCAGATTGTAGGGAGAGGTTTGGGGGAGGTGAATTTTTCAGAATTTTGGGGTGGATGTGTCAGCAATGGGTATATGAAGAATGAGGTGAATCATAGAATTAACGAGGGAAAAAAGGGGAGGGGGATGAGGGCTTGTGGAGACAGAGAAATTTATCCATGAAGCAAAGGGAATGTATGAGGTATAGTTATACCAACACTCTTGTATGGGGGGAGACATGGGTTGTGAATTTTGCAACAAGGAAAGGCTGGAGGCAGTGGAGATGCATGTCTGAGGCAATGGTTTGAATATAATGCAAAGAATCCGTAGTTTGGAGATTAGGAGGGTGGGATTCCTAAACTATTATCCAAAAGCTGAGGAGGGTTATTGAGATGGTTTGGACATGTAAGAGGGGGGAACGAAATAGAATGACTTCGGGGTGTATAAATCTGTAGTGGAGGGGAAAGGGGGGGTAGGGTCGGCCCCGAAAAAGGGTTTGGGTTGAGGGTAAAGGAGGTTTTGTGTGCGAGGGCTTGGGCTTCCAGCAAGCGTGCGTGAGCGTGTTAGATAGGGCGAATGGAGACAAATGGTTTTTTGGACTTGACGTGCTGTTGGGTGTAGGCAAGGTAACATTTATGAAGGGTTTCAGGGAAAACCCGGGAGGCCCCGGGCTTGATTCCTGGAGATGGGAAGTACAGTGCTGGCCCTGAAGGGGGGGTGTTAATGTTGGATTTTTTGCTGTAGTGTAAGCCGCCTCTAAGTCAGTGATGGAGTGAATGATGATAAAATTTTCTTTGTCAGGGCCCCCTGCCTTTGGGGGGAAACGGGATTTTAATAAAAAAAAAAAAAAAAGACGGGACATTGTGTGTGACCACGTGGAACCTGGGGAAGCGACCTACAAAACCAGCATTCTCCCGCCTTGTCTACAGAGCTTCCTGGTTAGTTGTTTCATCCTTATTTGCTTATTTGCTAACCTACGAGGAGTTGATCTGGGTTTTGCAAATTAAACCAAGCCTCACCCAGCCTGATTAACCAGTCATCCAGCCTGCTTCATTTGCTGTGTGCATAGTTCAAGCATGAAAGCCATCCCAGCTTAGCCAATGTCGAGGGGTTTAAGCCAAACAACCCCCGAGAGAAAGTGGCAAGATCCTCTTTGAAGTTATTGTTTCCTTGGGTGGTACCACTCTGAGCTACCAGTGAGACGCTGGTCAGGTGATAATCCCATCCCCGTGGTAAAATTGTGGCTTATCAAACCACCCAACTTTGTATCACATGAATTCTTGGTGTGGAGTACCAGCCAATGAGCGCAGGGAATCAGCTGTCGTTTCCTCTCAACCACCCGCCACCACCCACACAAAACCTGCGCCACCGACCACGTGTGCCATTCATCTACCCATTTTTCAGGTTCTATCATCCTTATTTTACCCTGCCCCCGGGGCAAAAAAATATTTCAACTGGTGCCCCCTTTTCAAAGCCAGGTTTTGGGGCACCGGGAAAGCCCACCCCCTACCTCCCCCCTCTACCACCTCTTCGAATTTTCATAAGTACATTATGGGAAAAATTTTCATATAGAGACATTTGCATGTTTGAGATATTTTCTAAATCTACGTGTTATTTTTTTTTGTTATTCAGAGACTCTTGTGTCTTAGTGTATAATTTTATTCCTTCTTCTGTGTTCCATTTACCGTTGATCTCAATTTTAAATTTTTTCCCGTGCCGTGTTATCGTTCATTTTTGTGTTCATTATTTTATGTATTTTTTATTTGTCTATTGTGTGCAGTATTTTTTCATTTCTCTGTCATTCACTCCATTTCTGTTTATTTTTTTTTTTATCTTTTTCTTTAAGTGTTGTGCAATCTACCTTATTTTATTATTGTGTAAATTAATTATTTTTCTTCTATATTGTTTATTTTTTACTGCATTTTCCTGTGTTTTCCTGCTAATTTTCTGTTGATTCATTCCTTCTTTCTCCAGTGTGCTAACTTACCATTTTAATTCTGTTGCACCGTTAATTTTGTGTTAAATATTTTATGTATGCATTCTCATTTGTTTGAAGTTTTGCAGACTGTAGTACCCTATCTTGTTGTTAAGGTAGTGAGTGAACTCTTGATGTTTTATTTGTATTTCCGGCAACTTTGTAAGTGTTCTGTATCTTGTATCATTTTGAATCATATTGTTGATATTTCTTGAACAAATTCACTCTCATGAAATTTTTTAAAGTGAACTATTATCATGGCTCTGTTTTGAGTAATTTGTTTTGCCTAATTGAAATTAAGAGTTAAAGTGTTCAAACCAGTTATTTCTTGCTATTTTTATATTCTTTCTAAGCTATATTTTCTCTGTGTGCAATTTCTATTGTTTTATAATTGCAAATTTTTTTAAATTTTAAATTTGTTTTTCTGCTATGATTATTTTCTTTTCATAATTTTATACTGTTTTTTTTGGGCCTTATTTTTCAGAAATTTAAAAGCATTTTTAAAAGATGATACATTGTAATTCAGTGCAATATTCTCAGTATATTACAGTATTTTTTTTATTTGTGTTTATTATTGCATAATATTTTTGTGTTTTATGTTTGTGCCATCTTTAGAAAATTTGTTTCCCCCATATTTCAAATTGCATACAATTTATTGATCATATTTTATTATTTTTTCATTGACCTATAATTTTTTTATGAAATTTCTTTTTTGAATTGCAAGTAAAGACAGCTGATTTTTTTTAAAATTTTTTCAGATTGTAATATTTACACTTTCTTAAATTTTCAAAGTATTTCTAATTTTTTCCAAGTAAACTTCAGTGAGTTTTCTTTTTTTCATTCAATGTGTCTTATAAATTTTTATTTGCTTGTGCAGAGTTATTAAGCAGCTTTTAAATTTTAATTTAAGTTAACTTTGTGTCATATTCTTTTTTTTTGTTAGTCTTTCTTTCAACGTCTTCGTGTAATTTCTTTAAAAACATGTCTGTACCTTTAGCAATGCCTTAGTGAATAACATCAGTCAGGCCAATGTTGTACCTGTGCTAAATTCAAATGGTCCCTTACCGACTGAAAGAACACAACAGACCCCGAGACAAAAATTTTCTGTGACCCTCTTGATGCTTTGCCCTTTTTGATGGCAATGTGAATAATCTAGAAACATGGTTTTGCCCCGTTCTAGAGCTAATGCACTGGTGGAAGACCTCCATCAGAAGAAAGTTTATTAGGATTGCAAAAGAAAGTCTTGCTCGTTCGCCAGCTGCTGTGAATATCGTTAACCTTCTTACAGAGTGTGACTTTAAGAATTTTTACTAAGTGGTCAGAATTGAAATTTGATCCGTTTTTTTTTTTGTACCAGTAAATTCATCCGTATATCGGCCTTAAGAAATAAACTAACCCTATGCCAGGTGAATCCTTATGTGACTTTGCGATTCGCTTATCAAAGTTTTCATCATTAAAGAGCAGTACAATCTTCAGATTTTATATCTGAAGAGGTTAAAACCGCAAGTTTGGTAAATTGGCAGCTTTTGGGCTATAAAAGGAATTAATGCCACCTTCTTCCTTGTATGCTTATAACTCCAACCCTCCATCTGTGAATATGGAACCGCTAGCAGTCCTTGTTCATCCCGTGCCATGTGTTTCCTGATACTTTTTCATGCATAAAACCTACTTTAAACTACTTCTATGAATCCTTCAGCACCACCCTTGTTTGTGTAACAACAAAAGTCCTGATAAAGTCAGTCACGTCGTCGTCCAAGGCCAGTGAAACGAGATGTTCCCCTCAAGTGCTCACAGTGCATTCAGTAACCTTAGCACTAGAATTTGATAACTGTGGTTACCGAGGTCATAATGCAGTAAATTGTACAAGGGTCAAAGTAAAATGTGTCTTTGACATCTCTCAACCCAACCCCCGTACTGCCTTTCATAGAATACATGGACTTGATATGTCTGAGAATAATGTTTCTCACAATCATGGTACTATAGATCCTTCCGGGGCCCTTTCCCTACAAGAACCAGGAGATTCAAAGAGGTCTTGGTTCTAAAAAAACCAGAACCAGCCCGTTCTTAAAATTTTGGGGGGAATGTTGCGCCCCAGTCAAACCGCCCAGTGGTGACGCAGGTGATAATGAATATATCCCCGTTCACAATTCCTTGATGCCTTATGCAGTGTCGAGGAAGACAGTCTCGTTGATGATGTTGTTTCACATGTCTTAAATGAAGAAAATTTTTGGGGATGCAGTGGAACAAACCTTCTCTGATGACGACCCTCCTTTTTGCACATTAATTCCAATGCAACAAGGGGTCCCTTGGTACAAGCATCTGTTCGAAATACCCATTCTAGTGTTCAGACTCTGCTGGCAAGTCAACATTATGGTCTAGTTTTTTTAAATTTAAAGGATAAGCATTTCGCCATATCCTTCTTGTAGAACCAAATCAGTGTCCTTCCTTAGTGGTGTGGCTGGTTATAACCTGGGTATCCAGGGCAGACTTCCCTGCCCTTCCCCCCTTCCTTTTTGTCGAACAGTTGTTTTCCCCGGGGATCTTCTACTGGATTTGCTTCCATGGGGATTTCCATTGAGCTTGATCCTTACTGTAGCATGCCCCAAAATGACGACTTGATTGTATCATTTTTGGGGTTCCAGCTTGGTTCGAATTTTCATACTGCTGCAGAGTACAAATTGGATTAAGTCCTTACAGTCCTTTCATTTTCCAGTAGTGTAACCGGATCAGGCACAGTAATTTGTCATTCCTGTCTGTGATTCAATTTTACAACTTCAGGCACGCAAGATAGTGTACAGTTGCCTCAGGTGTCAGAGGAACTTTAGACAACCTTGGGTACTGACCAATCCCTGCTTTACTGCTAGTTCAAGTGGTAATTCCTCCCACGGCATGCCTTGTCAGAAAACGACTACTTGAAACTAGTAATGCCACTTTGTTGATGTCCAAAGGGCCCTCTGCAAAAGACGTTTCTTTCAAAGGGGGCTCACTAGGTTCTGTCATTGTCCCCCATGTTCCAAAATGGTGATAACATCCCAGTTGACAGTGATTCTTGCAAAGGGAAATGGGGTTTTTTTTTGGGATTTGTATGTTGACGAGATAATAAAATCCATTTCTTCCTTGCTAATACTTCGGTACAGTATTCGCCTCAGAGGAACACCCCATTGTTGACCTTGTTCACTACCCCTTTCCTTTTTATGTAAGGATGAGCTGTCACCTGACTAGGAGGAGAAAGACTTAGCTCCCCCTGATTTCTCAGACGAGGTCAAGCGTTTGTTGCATCGCTTGAACAAACGTCATAGAGCCCTTGCTTTACCAGGTGAGAAGATGGGTATAAAGAAACTATTGTCCCATCATATCCCCGAAACCCGGTACCTGTATCTGCATACAGAATGCCTCATTCACAAGTTGCTGTCGCAAAAAACTGATAAATAAGATGCTTAATGATGGTGTTAATGCACCTAGTAATTCACCCCGGAATGCCCCCTTTATCCTTGTACCTGAAGGACGGGACTTGGCGCCCAGTATTTCTTTTTGGGAAATTGAATGCAAAAACAATTCCAGATCATTTCCCCCTTTTTGTACTTGGTGACCTTTTACACAATATTGAACATAACAAAATCTTTTGGGCTTTTACAAAGGTTTTGACAATCCCTCTTCACAGCGTCAAGACTAACCATTTTCCACTTAAAGGGCATTATCATTTTCAGAATGACCTTCGGTTTATGCTCCCACTTATCACCTTCTTTCTGACGAATATATTTGGGGGTCTCATAGGTAATGTGCTATGGGGTACTTAGATGATGTAATTGTCATGTCCGAAGGGGCACACCTGAAAAGACTCGATTTGGTACTTGGTAAGCTTGAAGAAACCAATTTAAAGATCAAACTGTCAAATGTAAATTTTTTTAAATCAGAAATCGTGTCTTGGTCACATAGTCACTTGTTATGCAGGTTTTTTGCATGACATGAAAATATACGTAAATATATGATTTGGGGAAGTGTGCCATAAATTTCATAAACGAAACTTTAATAATGTATAACCTTTAGATAAATGTAAACAATAATTTTATAAATATGCTATGCACTTTGTGAGTAATGTAAAGTAATTTAAGCTGTGAAAAGGAAATCCAGCAAAGGATTTATTTTCCAAATGTTTGTGGTGAGCGGGTGGCGTCGCTTGGGAGACACATGTGACGGCATGGGTGAGTGGCTGGCGAAACGGAGCCTAGTTTCAGCTAAGTTTGTGATGTTGTTTTCCCCCTTTTGTGTAGCTAACTCAAGCCATAGGCACTTTTATGGTGAGCCAGTACACCCCCTGGGCTCGGACATGGTCGGGGCTGGGAAAAGAAGAGTGTTAACTGAGGAAATAGGAGGAGATGGGTTCTGGATGAGGGTAGCGGTGGCTGGGCCACCCATTGGGACGCTGTTGTGTTTTTGAAGTGACGATCCGGCCGCCCTATCCGTCCTGTACTGTTATTGAGGGGTTTGGCTCATTGAAATGTGAAGAGGTGTGTTTGGAATGTATATATTTTTAATCTAAGGAAAAAATGTATTTTTGTATAAGTGGGAATTTTTGTGTGAACCTTCTGATACCTTAACCCATTGGAGCACTAAACAATGGTTTAATATCAGCTTTATGGGGATACACCTGGGAGGCCTAGTTTTACAGGTGATTTGTGTAACTTTTACCCTTTTCCCTTAGACAAGGCATTAGACCTCAGGTAATCCCAATTTTTGCGTAACATGGGGGCCGGTATGGGAGAATTATCAAATTTTGTGATAATTCAAGTTTGCAACCTGGAAAGTCAATAATTATACTTATTGGGTTGGTTGGGAGGAAGGATTCACTAGAAAATACCTACACTAAAATGTTGCATTACTTTGCAGGTGTAGTACACTCGGGTTACTACTAGGTTTTGTGTGAAATAGGTCTGTTTTTTTTTAGTGTTATTAGTAACCATAATTTTTTTGACCTTTGCAGGTGCATTATTGCTGATTTTATTATTAATACCAGTATTTTGGGGAACAATTTGCCTTAGCAGGTGCAATAACCCCAGGTTTTACTTGCTTTGTTTGCAGTATTGCTGATTTTTAAGGGTATTAAAATACACTTTTTGGTCCATAATTTACCTATGCAGGTGCAATATTGCTGGTTTTATTGTTATTAATAACTAATTTTTTTTGAGATATTTTTCCTTGGCAGGTGAAATAGCTCCATTTTTCTCCAGGTTTTTGTGCTATCCTGTTTAATTTTGGGGAGTTACATGATAATTACTCCTTGTGTATATTATAATAATTTAGTGTTGGTGCTTTACTGTGTGATTTATTATTTTATATAACTTGTGGTAGATAGCAAGTGTTTGTGCTACTATTTCCCAAAATGTCTCACAGTGGTGACAGCTGGGGATGATGTGGGTGATGGAGGAAACCCTGGGTTAGGTTCCACTGTTAGGGGCCTGGATAAGGAAGCAGAACTTATGAGGTTGAAATTAGCCATAATTGAGCAACAAAAAGACCTGTTAAGGATTGAACGTTCCAAGATCCTGGTACAGCAAGAGTTAGAAAGGTTGAGGGAAAACCACAAACACGAGTGTAAATGTTTTCATTTGGACAAAGCCATAAAATTTGTACCAGGTTCCTAGAGAAAGACCTAGACCAGTTTTTCTCTTATTTGAAAGTACGGCTAAATCCCAAGATTGGCCGGAAACGGAATGGGCAACATTGGCTCGTACCCAACTAGTTGGTAAAGGTTTACAGGCAGTTAGTTCTCTAGAGGGGCCAGACTTTTCTGATTATAAGAAACTGAAGGAGGTAGTTTTTTTGGCTTATCAAATTTTGCCAGAAAGGTATCGGCAGAAGTTTAAAGGGGTTAAATTTCAGGCAGGGCAGTCCTTAGTAGATTATGGGGCAGAGAAGATGTCACTTTTAGACAGGTGGTGGCTCCAAAGAGGTGGTTGACAGTTATGAGGAGTGCAAACCCTTTAAACCCTTTCTAGAGGATCTTTTGAGAAATGTTCCTCCTGACCTTAAGGCATATCTTGAGGAGAAGGATCCGGATGATTTTAAGTCTGCTTTAGAGCTGGGTGATAGATTTTTGCTAAACCCAAAAAATTTTGGGAGTAATTATCACCCACAACCTACTAATAATGGTAAGTTTTCTCCATCTACCAGTAGGAATAAGAAATTTCAGAAGTTTAAGCCACTTGATTTCCAGCCAAATACCCACCAGAGTTTTAATAAGCCTAATTTTCCAGTACCTACCCAGGAAAGTTTTAAGTCCAGAGCCACTGGTCCAGGACTCCAGGGAACAGGTAGGACGAGCAAAACATTCGCAATGCCTAAGCTTGATCAAAAGTTTTTGGTCCATATCGAGTTGTCAAACATGTCAGTGGCAATAAGTATAAAGTTCAAGAAATCAGTACTGGTCAGTATAAGGAATCGCACTTAGATCATATGAAGTCAGTATGTGATGATGACGAGGTTCCTAACATCCAGACATATGCGACAGATTCTGACAATCCTCCTGACTCAGAAATCTCTTCCTCTAACAACCAGACAGACGAACAACCAAATTGTCGTTATTCCTTACATACACGACAAGTAATGAGGAATCCCCAAGTTTTAGTTGTAAATACCAATTTGGATCATCCCCAACCACAGAACGTGTTAGCCATTGCTACAGAATTTGACCCTCCTAGAGATGATGACCACTCTGCTATGCAAATTTCACCCTAGCAGATTTGGGGTTAAATGTAAATAATCTCTATAGATAGATAATATAGTCTAGAGAGTGTTTCCATTGTGTGTTTACTATATCAACTTAATATATGTTCAAAATTTCATTTTTTGTGTTCACGAATTCTGAGAATTAACAGTAAAAGACTTGTGTGCATGAAGTCTGCCTTTTCTGTTAAAAACTTTCTTCTTTTTAAATATTTCCTCAGAATACGTAGATCACATGAATACAGATCGATCGATCGATCGATCTTCTATTTTTATCTCAATCTCTTTTGTTGTACTACACCATCATTGCTTCTATCAATTACCATGCAGTGTGATATAATTTGTAATGCATTACAATTAGTTATCATCCTTAAGTATAGTTCTTAAGTTCAACTGTTGTGTACATTGCCAGTGTATAGAATCAGCCCAGAGCCATAATGCCTACAGTCTATAGTGTGTATAAGTTAGCTATATGTCAGGACACCATACGTTAGAAAATCGCTTAGCTGTCAGTAGTGTTACTGTGTACTTGTGTAGTATACTTAAATAATCCAAGCTACTTTTAAAGACAGGCTCCCTTAGTATCTATGATGTCCAAAAAACCCATCACATGTGAGCCATTGGACAGAGCGTTCCCCTCAGTTCAATGCTAGGCTAAAAAATAGGTAAGGCAAGGCTCCTGAGCTTCTCCTCAACTCTCTTAATTATGGGCCCCCCAAGACGTCCAACGTGTATTTCTTTCAAATACCTCCTCACAAACCCCCACGATGTTGACAAGTGTGACCATGGTGTAATAGCGCACAAAATGCGTGATAAAGAAATAACAGGAAATGTTGGTAGATGGATCTATAATTTCCTAACAATAGAACACAAAGAGGTGGCTACTGTGAAAGCTCTGTTCCACAAGGCACAGTACTAACTCCCATCCTGTTTCTCATCCTCATATCTAACATAAACAGGGATGTAGCCATAGTACCGGTCTGCCTTTGCAGATGACACCGAATTTGCATGACAGTGTCCACTATTGAGGACACTGAAAACTGACAGACATCAACCAAAATCTTTAAAAGGTGCAGAAAACAATATAAAATTAATGATGAGAAATTTCAACTACTCCTTATGGAAAACGTGAGAAATTTAAACTATATGGAGTATAAAACAAATTCAAAGCACACAAAGAACGGAAACTAATGTAAAAGAATTGAAGTGATAATGTTAGAGGATCTAATTTTCAAAGACCACAACATTGTATTTAATCGCATCTGCTAGAAAAATGACAGGATAGATAATGAGAACCTTCAAAACTAAGAATGCCAAGCCGATGATGATACTCTTCAAGTCGCTTGTTCTATCTAGGCTGGCATTTTGCTACACACTAACAGCACCTTTCAAGGCAGGTAAAATTGTTTACCTAGAAAATGTACAGAGAACTTTCATTTCACACATAACTGTGATAAGACACCACAATTACTGGGAACGCTTGAGTTCCTCAACCTATACTACCTAGAACGCAGGCGGGAGAGATACATGATTATATACACTTGGAAAATCCTAGGGGGATTAGTACCAAACTTCCCCGAAAATCACTCTTTGAAAGAAAAGACTCGGAAGACATGAACATCCTCCCAATAAAAAGCTTTGGGGCCCACTACACATAAGAGAAAACAAATAAGTGTCAGGAGCCCAAACGTTCAACTGCCTCCCAGCATATATAAGGGGATTCCAGTAGACCCTGGCTGTCTTCAAGAATGCACGGGCGGCCCCTAAATTCTACCTGCCCAAACCCGGGGCTGTGGTTCCGTCAGGTTGCGGCGTCGAACAGTAAAAGCCTGGGTTTATCAAGGGGAACCTACGAACCTCATGACAAAGGGACTGGACCCGGGGGTACGGTCGGTAAAGCACCCTACCTTGAGGCGTAAATTTTCCCTCGGGCCCGAAAATCAGTGTTTGTGAATATTTCGCCTGCTCGCGAATTCCTAGCATTGTAAAAATCTCTAGTTGTTGATGTGCAGGGGGTGAGATGAAAAGCTGTAAGCCTTCCTGCCTAAAGCTGGGTGCCTTAATAACATCTGGGCTGGTCCAGGGATTGGACCAGGGGGTACGGTCGGTAAAGCACTGGGACCTTGTCATGAGGTTCGTAGGTTCAGTCTCCCGGCCAGAGATCAGTGTTTGTGAATATTTCCCCCCTTGGGAAATTCTACATATATATATATATATATATATATATATATATATATATATATATATATATATATATATATATATATATATATATATATATATATATAAACGTACCTCAGGGAAAACTCGAGATTCTCCCGGGAGCTGTTTGAACATTTTCTTCTCTCCCACTCCTATATATATTATATGAGTGCTTTATTAATAGACAGAATACATTGACAGAAAACACAAACATGAACATGAATACATTTTTACAATATATCAAAGATTATGAATCCTCCAGCTCCTCTGAAGCTGGACGCGAGGCAGTATGCAGCATGCGTTTCCTCTGGATGGCCATGCTGAGGCGCTGGAACATGAAAGTTGCTGCCCGGGGTCCCTGGTGATCTCGATGAGTCTGGAACCCAGTTCTTTAAGGAAACGTGTTGCATTTTATCCCCATGACCCCGGTCTCTGATCCTACTGGGAAAATTGATATTGTTGGCTTATGTCCCTTTTACTTGCCAATCTTGTACTCCTCCCTGTGGTCAGCAGCTCCCCCCTTGTCGCCCGACACTGTGATGGATGTAGGTGTCAGCCAGTGTCGACACACAGGTATAGTCCCATGCTAGTGCTTGCCATTCTTCCAAGGATAGATTGTGATCCCATCGGGGGGGGTTTGCTGGGAGAGTATTGCTGGCTGCCAGTGATCGGGGCTCTCTCTCGGCTGGGCATCCAGCTGTAGCAAGGGTTCTCTATATTATGTCGTTGACTTCATTGTGTCTTGCATGCCAGCCCTTGGTTTGGACAGTTTAGACCATGAGACCATATTGGTCGGTTTGCACATCTCCAAATACACATATATTCCGTGTGAATTGGGGCAGCAAGGCGCAGAGCCACTCCCTGTCTTAGGGACGAGGCGTGTTCTCATTGCCGAAATGGGAACTGTTTGGAGGAAGTCCCCAGAGGAAGTGAACTCACAGCTGGGAGACGGGCAGTCTCCCTGTGTGATGTTACAGCCCTAAGCATGTTGGCAATTTTTCAGTGATGGGGCCATCCCAACTTGACTGTTTGTAGGCCAGTTCTGCACTAGGTTTTGGTGCTGGAGCAGCAGAGTCTCCCATTCAGTGATGGCAATGGCAGCATTGTCCTGTATTCCTGCTGAATCACTGAGGTTCTCTGGAAGAATTTGTTTTATTAACTCATTTGATGCTATGGAAGAGGATAGGAAAGCTGGTAGGGCAATCTGGGAGGATTTGTGTATCCCAGCCCCCAAGCCTGACTGGAAGTGAGGGCTTGCAACCACTGTCCATCTTCGAGTGAAAGATTCAACACACTCTCTAGCATGGTCTTGAGGAGAGAGTCATTTTCCCTTTGAGTTTGGACTGCTGAAGGTGGGGAGCATCTCAGGAAGTAGGTAAGTTTTGGGATTGATAGGCACCTGGTGAGTAGGTAGAAGGCATCATATGTATCAGTGTCCTTCATCCTGCCTTCCATCGTCCTGAGGTCTGAGATTTTTTTTCAAGGACCAGGTTGATGGCATTGGGCCCAAGAGGAGCACCAAGAGTGCTGTGACAGGATCAATGGCTCGTGCCCCTGTTAAAACAACACTAATGTTCTGGATCATCTGTCGATTGGTAGAAACTATTTCACATTTGGTGGGGTTTAAAGATAGGCCCAGGCCTCTCCGTGTCTTTAATTTTTCTGATGTCCTCTAGGGGAGATTCTGTATTGCCAGCTAGGTACCATCATCCAAGAACCAGATATTGAGCTCGCTGGAGAGCGCTTCTGTGACTTCCGTGATGACCAGACAGAATAGAAAGGGGGCGAGAGGGTCCCCTGTTGCTCACCCTCACACGAAGGTCCCAAACAATAGTTTAGAAGCCACACTACAACACGATTCTATGAAGGGATAGAGGGAAGGGAAGTGTCTAGAAAATGTTTGGAGAGCAGCATCCCTTCTGACTGAGTTGAAAGCATTGGCAAAGTCCAATTTGATCAAGGCTTTTTCATTGGACATGTTGTTGATGTATACTCGTGCTGCTTGGGCAGCTGCTTTTCAGCCTTGTTGAACACCAAAACCGAGCTGAGTTGGTTTCAACATTAAGGCAGCCTCTTGACTCACCATTCGTACTGCAGCCTTGGTGACTAGGCGCCGAAGGGTGTTGAACACTGCAATGGGCCTGATTCCTCCATCCTTTTCCGGGGGGCCCCAGTCAGGCACCAAAGGAAAGGGGTCTAATGGCCTCTGGGACACTGCCAGCCAGGCACACATTGGAAAATTTGGTGAGTTCCCGACAGCAACCTCTCTGAAACCTCACCAAGTCCTTGATTGAGCATTTGTTTTAAGTGTTTTGGCCTTAAACCGGTGAAACCTCCTCCTGAGCCCTGTGGAAATGACATACAGCTTATACACATCAGTGTCCTGTAAGGTTAAATGTTCTTCACCTGTTGCAATGTCATGGGGTCAATGTTGGTACTGGGACCATGGGTGGATGTTTGTCCTTCAGGGCTTGTGCTGTAATGACATCCATAGGAGCGATGGTATCCCCACTGGTTATAAGCCTCAGTGCTCCAATAGTATTACCTTCTTCTATTTTTCCTAATGTGGGCCCTGATTTTTGAGGCGTCAGGTGTCCTGTTGTTGACATTGCCCAGCGGTGTTTGACTCCCTGGAGGGGGACGGACGAGGTTGTCATCTCTGGGAAATGCATTTATTGCCCTTATAACAGATGTTGCTAGTAACTTGTCCCTCCTTGGTGGACAGCCAAACAGGCATTGCCAAACAGCAGTAGAGTGTGCCAGGATCCGTTGTTTGCGGAGCATCGTTGACTTTCTTTAAGAAGTCGGCGAATTTGCTAGCAGCTTGATGGCACACCTGGCAGTTGCCTAGTGGACGGGTTCACGGCTGGCTCTGTCGTGGAGGTTAGTAAGGTTCGTCAGGACACCGGACAAGTGTTTCTGACGCGGGTCTTAGTCAGATGATGACCCGCCGTTGGAGCTTTTGGTCATCTGACTAAGACCTTCCGCTGGCTTACGGTCTGTCGTGGAGATTCCTGGGAACCCGGCACTTCTTGTGACATTGTGGGGTGGAGGCGCCAGCTGTGGGTAACGGGTGAAGGACAGCATGGATGCATGGGGGTTGAGGGTGGGGAGTAGGGAGCAGGAGTGCGAGTAATTGGTGGGCACTAAACGGCAACACCATTGGTCAGAAGTCAGTAGGCCTAGACCAGGATGTGGGGAGGGGACTAACACTAACAAAATATTATTAACACTAATGAATATATATATATATATATATATATATATATATATATATATATATATATATATATATACATGCTGAGAGTTTACTATAATCCCCTTTATATAGGAATTAAATTATTCTTGTCAGGTGGTGAAAATATTACGTGTTCCCTTAGTGACCATAATGTAGTCGATAGGTTTTAAACCCCAGTTTATTATTATTATTATTATTATTATTATTATTATTATTATTATTATTATTATTATTATTATTATTATTATTATTATTATTATTATTATTATTATTATTGTACTTTTATTAATAATAATAATATTATCATTATAACAATTATCATCATCATTATCATTATTATTATATTACAAAATTCCGGGGAAGCGCTAAACCTGTAAGGCTTGTTTTATGAAGAAGAAGGGTAGCTCCATTTCCTCGTATCAAGAACAATTTACCAGCGTCAGGCAGTGGGATCTTGACAATAAAAATAAATGCAAAATACAGATACATTACTAACAAAACATTACTAACACTAACAATACATTATTAACAAAACATTATTTACGGTGACTAAACATTACTAACAAAACATTACTAACACTAACAATACATTACTAACAAAACATTACTTACGCTGACTAAACATTACTAACAAAACAATACTAACACTAACAAAACATTACGAACACTAACAAAACATTACTAACTTGTACAAGACATTCTTAACACAATCGAAACATTACTAACAGTAACAAAACATTACTAACACTAGCAAAACCTTACTAACAAAACATTATATATGCTAATAAATCATTACTAACACTAGCAAAACATTACTAACTAAACATTATATATGCTAACAAATCATTACTAACTCGTACAAAACATTCTTAACAAAAACGAAACATTACTAACAGTAACAGAACATTAATAACATTACTAACACTTACATTATTAACACTAACAAAACATTAACAACATCACTAACAGCAATAAAGGCTGTAGACAGACATGAAGAGAGAGGTAAGAAAGGTTAAGCGGGTCCTCGAAGGCTACATGCATGCGGCCCGTAAATCGTTTTAAGAGGACTGGCCGGAAGCACTTGGGAAAGCTGACCGGCATACATTTCTAAGGCCATATTGAACCTTGGTGTTGCCAAGCCTTTAGTATGGCTGAGAAACTGGTTCCTCTCGGGTTATACAAAGCCTTAGCGTGAACAAAGCTCGCGTGCGGAAGAGAGGTACATATATCTGTGGTTGTACGTAACTTTGACTTTGCAAAAGCTTGAGTATTGATGAGGGAAGTGTTCCTCTCAGGTTATGCAAAGATTTGTTGTAAACGGAGCTATTGAATGTATGCGAAGCGTGTTCCTCTCAGGTTATACAGAGCCTTGATGTTGCCCACCCTTGTGTATGGATCTGAGGTGTTTTTCCTGCCCGACCTCTCACTGCTTTGAATATTTCCCACTTTATATTCGACAACAGTCTTTGTAAGACTGTGTTGTTGCTGGAAGGTGTCGTACCTGATTAACCTTTACTGAAATACTTGACGATATCCTCATTGACACTACTGAAGTCTCCCAGCTCAGACTGACACTACTGAAGTCTCCCAGCTCAGACTGACACTACTGAAGTCTCCCAGCTCAGACTGACACTACTGAAGTCTCCCAGCTCAGACTGACACTACTGAAGTCTCCCAGCTCAGACTGACACTACTGAAGTCTCCCAGCTAAGACTGTCACTACTGAAGTCTCCCAGCTCAGACTGACACTACTGAAGTCTCCCAGCTAAGACTGACACTACTGAAGTCTCCCAGCTCAGACTGACACTACTGAAGTCTCCCAGCTAAGACTGACACTACTGAAGTCTCCCAGCTAAGACTGACATACTGAAGTCTCCCAGCAAGACTGCACTACTGAAGTCTCCCAGCTCAGACTGACACTACTGAAGTCTCCCAGCTCAGACTGTCACTACTGAAGTCTCCCAGCTCAGACTGACACTACTGAAGTCTCCCAGCTCAGACTGACACTACTGAAGTCTCCCAGCTCAGACTGACACTACTGAAGTCTCCCAGCTCAGACTGACACTACTGAAGTCTCCCAGCTCAGACTGACACTACTGAAGTCTCCCAGCTAAGACTGTCACTACTGAAGTCTCCCAGCTAAGACTGACACTACTGAAGTCTCCCAGCTAAGACTGACACTACTGAAGTCTCCAGCAAGACTGTCACTGAAGTCTCCCAGCTAAGACTGACACTACTGAAGTCTCCCAGATAAGACTGACACTACTGAAGTCTCCCAGCTCAGACTGACACTACTGAAGTCTCCCAGCTCAGACTGTCACTACTGAAGTCTCCCAGCTAAGATTGAGACTACTGAAGTCTCCCAGCTAAGACTGACACTACTGAAGTCTCCCAGCTAAGACTGACACTACTGAAGTCTCCCAGCTAAGACTGACACTACTGAAGTCTCCTAGCTCACACTGACACTACTAAAGTCTTCCAGTTCAGACTGACACTACTAAAGTCTTCCAGTTCAGACTGACACTACTGAAGTCTCCTAGCTCACACTGACGCTGCTGAAGTCTCCCAACTCAGACTGACACTACTGAAGTCTTCCAGTTCAGACTGACGCTACTGAAGTCTCCCAGCTCACACTGACGCTGCTGAAGTCTCCCAGCTCAGAGTGACACTACTGAAGTCTCCCAGCACAGAGTGACACTACTGAAGTCTCCCAGCTCAGAGTGACACTACTGAAGTCTCCCAGCTCACACTAGTACTACTGAAGTCTCCCAGCACAGAGTGACACTACTGAAGTCTCCCAACTCACACTAGTACTACTGAAGTCTCCCAGCACAGAGTGACACTACTGAAGTCTCCCAACTCACACTAGTACTACTGAAGTCTCCCAGCACAGAGTGACACTACTGAAGTCTCCCAGCTCAGACTGACACTACTGAAGTCTCCCAGCACAGAGTGACACTACTGAAGTCTCCCAGCACAGAGTGACACTACTGAAGTCTCCCAGCTCACACTAGTACTACTGAAGTCTCCCAGCTCAGACTGACAGATTTCAACAGGTGTCCCGTAGGTCGGTTGGTAGCGCACTCAGCTCACACACATTGAGGTCCACGGTTCGATTCCCAGTACAGGTGGAAACTCTGGGGGCGTGTTATCTTAAGACACCTGCTGTCCATGTTCACTTAACAGTAAGTAGGTACCTGGTTGTTAGCTGACTGGTGTGGGTCGCATCCTGGGGACAAAACTAACCTAAGTTATCAGAAATGTTCTACCTAACCAGAGGCTTTCTATATAACATGCCATTGATGTCAGATATGGTCTGTATAAGTTGTATCATGTACTTGTAGAAATAAAGGTATTATTATTATTATTATTATTATTATTATTATTATTATTATTATTATTAATTAATTTTAGTATTAGTATTTTTATTATTATTTATTATTATTATTATTAATATTATTATTATTATTATTATTATTATTATTATTATTATTATTATTATTATTATTATTATTATTATTAAACCTTGTATCCTTAAGATTTCTTAGTGTTACAGCACACTGCGGATGTATCCAATTTTGCTAAATTAAAAATCAAAGTTTTTCATCGAGGGAGTGACTTTTATGCCAGAGTGAAAGATTAACGAAGACTCGATCCTCTGTTTGTCTAGCAGGAGAGAGAGATGCGTTAGTATTTAGTAGACACTAATCCTTTTTCAAGGCAGTAGTGTGAGCTGACGGGCTGGAGGATAGGAAGACAACCTCTAGCTTTACTATCCTGCATCTCTGTTGACTTGAAAAAAACAGAGATAGTTAGATTGTCTCTCTGTCCCTCTGTCTGTCTGTTCTTCGGTGTGTGTCTCTCTGTCCTTCTGTTTCTGCCTCTGTCCTTCTGTTTCTGCCTCTGTCCTTCTGTGTGTCTTTCTGTTCTTCTGTCTCTGTGTTTTTGTCTATCCCTCTGTCTCTGTATGTCTGTCTGGGCCTCTGTCTCTGTGTGTCTGCTTGTCCATCTGTCTCTGTGTGTCTGTCCGTCCTTCTGTCTCTGTGTGTCTGTCTGTCCCTCTGTCTCTGTATGTCTGTGTGGGCCTCTGTCTCTGTGTGTCTGTCTGTCCCTCTGTCTATGTGTGTCTGTCGGTCTCTCTGTCTCTGTGTGTCTGTCTGTCCCTCTGTCTCTGTATGTCTGTCTGGGCCTCTGTCTCTGTGTATCTGTATGTCCCTCTGTCTCTGTGTCTGTCCGTCCCTCTATCTCTGTGTCTGTCTGTCCCTCTGTCTCTGTCTGTCTGTCTGTCCCTCTGTCTCTGTTTGTCTGTCTGTCCCGCTGTCTCTATGTGTCTGTCCGTTCCTCTGTCTCTGTGTGTCTGTCTGTCCCTCTGTCATGTGCGTCTGTCTGTCCCTCTGTCACTGTGTGTCTGTCCGTCCCTCTGTGTGTCTGTCTGTCCCTCTGTATGTCTGTCTGTCTGTCTGACCCTCTGTGTGTCTGTCTGTCCCTCTGTCTGTCTGTTTGTCCCTCTGTCTCTGTGTGTCTGTCTGTACTTCTGTGTCTGTCTGTCCTTCTCTGTCTCTCTGTCCCTATGTCTGTGTGTTTATCTTCTCTCTCTCTATCACACACACCCGTGACACAGAGCTAACAAAGACAGGGGATAGCTAAAGACTCTTCCCAGAAGTCTATTGGCAACGATGTAGGCGCTGTAGTATATGAGAGAGAGACAGACAGGATGACTGGGTCGTAGGGAGAATAGGGTGAGATTATTTGCTACTATTACCGTTTTGGGGCATTTAGGTCATAATGACCAATGTGTGAGTGAGTGTATGTGTGTGTGTGTGTGTGTGTGTGTGTGTACTCACCTAGTTGTACTCACCTAGTTGTGGTTGCAGGGGTCGATTCATGGCTCCTGGCCCCGCCTCTTCACTGGCCGCTACTGGGTCACTCTCCCTGCGCCATGAGCTTTATCATACCTCTTTTTAAAGCTATGAATGGATCCTGCCTCCCCTACATCGCTTCCCAAACTATTTCACTTAATGACCACTCTGTGACTGAAGAAATACTTCCTAACATCCCTGTGATTCATCTGAGTCTTCAACTTCCAACTGTGTCCCCTTGTTGCTGTGTCCCATCTCTGGAACATTCTGTCTCTGTCCACCTTGTCAATTCCTCTCAGTATTTTATATGTCGTTATCATGTCCCCCCTATCTCTCCTGTCCTCCAGTGTCGTCAGGTCGATTTCCCTTAACCTCTCCTCGTAGGACATACCCCTTAGCTCCGGGACTAGTTTTGTTGCAAACCTTCGCACTTTCTCTAGTTTCTTTATGTACTTGGCTAGGTGTTAGTTCCAAACTGGTGCTGCATACTCCAGTATGGGCCTAACGTATACAGTGTACAGGGTCCTGAACGATTCCTTATTAAGATGTCGGAATGCTGTTCTTAGGTTTGCTAGGCGCACGTATGCTGCAGCAGTTATTTGGTTGATGTGCGCCTCAGGAGATGTGCCTGGTGTTATACTCACCCCAAGATCTTTTTCCTTGAGTGAGGTTTGTAGTCTCTGGCCCCCTAGACTGTACTCCGTCTGTGGTCTTCTTAACCCTTCCCCAATCTTCATGACTTTGCACTTGGTGGGGTTGAACTCCAGGAGCCAATTGCTGGACCAGGTTTGCAGCCTGTCCAGATCCCTTTGTAGTTCTGCCTGGTGCTCGGCCGATTGAATTCTTCTCATCAACTTTGCATCATCTGCAAACAGGGACACTTCGGAGTCTATTCCTTCCGTCATGTCGTTCACAAATACCAGAAACAGCACCGGTCCAAGGAATGACCCCTGTGGAACCCCACTCGTCACAGGCGCCCACTTTCACACCTCGCAACGTACCATGACTCGCTGCTGTCTTCCTGACAGGTATTCTCTGATCCATTGGAGTGCCTTCCCTGTTATCCCTGGTCCTCCAGCTTTAGCACTAATCTCTTGTGTGGAACTGTGTCAAACGCCTTCTTACAGTCCAAGAAAATGCAATCTACCCACCTCTCTCTCTCTTGTCTTACTGCTGTCATCCTGTCATAGAACTCCAGTAGGTTTGTGACACAGGATTTCCCGTCCCTGAAACCGTGTTGGCCGTCGTTGATAAGCTCATTCCTTTCTAGGTGCTCCACCACTCTTCTCCTGATAATCTTCTCCATGACTTTGTATACTATACATGTCAGTGACACTGGTCTGTAGTTTAGTGCTTCATGTCTGTCTCCTTTTTTAAAAATTGGGACTACATTTGCTGTCTTCCATACCTCAGGTAATCTCCTGTTTCGAAAATGTGTTGAAAATTGTTGTTAGGTACACATAGCTCCTCTGCTCTCTCTCAGGACCCATGGAGAGATGTTGTCCGGCCCCATCGCCTTTGAGGTATCTAGCTCACTCAGCAGCCTCCTCATTTCTTCCTCGGTTACATGTATTGTGTCCAACACTTGGTGGTGTACTCCACCTCTCCGTCTTTCTAGAGTCCCTTCTGTCTCCTCTGTGAACACTTCCTTGAATCTCATGTTGAGTTCCTCACATACTTCCCGGACGTTTATTGTGATCTATCCTCTTTCCTTCCTTAGCCTGATCACCTGGTCCTTGACTGTTGTTTTCTTCCTGATGTGGCTGAACAACAGCTTTGGGTCAGATTTGGCTTTCGCTGATATGTCCTTTTCATATTGTCGTTGGGCCTCCCTTCTTACCTGTGCATATTCATTTCTGGCTCTACGACTGCTCTCCTTATTCTCCTGGGTCCTTTGCCTTCTATACTTCTTCCATTTCCTAGCACACTTGGTTTTGGCCTCCCTGTACCTTTGAGTGAACCACGGGCTCATCCTGGCTTTTTCATTATTCCTGTTACCCTTGGGTACAAACCTCTCCTCAGCTTCCTTGCATATTGTTGTCACATATTCCATCATCTCGTGTACTGACTTCCCTGCCAGTTCTCTGTCCCACTGAACCCCGTTCAGGAAGTTCTTCATGGCCACGTAGTCCCCTTTCTTGTAGTTTGGCTTCATTCGTCCAGCCCTTCCTGCTTCCCCCTCTACTTGTAACTCTACTGTGTTTTCGAAGCTTAAAACTACGTGATCACTGGCCTCAAGGGGTCTTTCATATGTGATGTCCTCAATATCTGCACTACTCAAGGTGAATATTAGGTCCAGTCTCGCTGGTTTGTCCTCTCCTCTCTCTCTGGTAGTGTCCCTTAAGTGTTGGTACATGAAGTTTTCCAGTACCATCTCCATCATCTTAATCCTCCATGTTTCTTGGCCCCCATGTGGCTCCAAGTTCTCCCAATCGATTTCCTTATGGCTGAAGTCACCCATGATCAGTAGCTTCACCTGCTCGCATGAGCCCTTCTGGCCACTTCAGCCAGTGTGTCAACCATCGCTCTATTAATCTCATCATACTCTTGCCTTGGCCTCCTGCTGTTCTGTGGTGGGTTATACATCACTGCAATTACCACCTTGGGATCTCCAGACTGAAGCGTTCTTACTATGTAATCTCTTGCTTCTCCTCTGTCGCCTCTCTCCAGCTCATCAAAATCCCACCGATTTTTGATCAGCAGTGCCACTCCTCCACCCCTCTGTTCCCTCTGTATTTCCTCAGGATCTGATATCCCGTTGGAAAGATGACATCTGTTATCATACCTGTGAGCTTGGTTTCTGTGAGAGCTATTATGTCCAGTGATGCCTCTTTGACTCTTTTGTGCCACTCCTCCCACTTATTTGTTATTCTGTCAGTGTTGGTGTACCATACCTTCAGTTGCCTCTCTAACAATGTGCTTTTGGGGTCTGTGGGGGTGGGGGACCTGGCAGTGTACTGCAGGATTCTATAGCGGAGTGTTGGGTGGGGGATTGTGGTTTGTGTTGGGATAGCGTGATTGGTTGTGGGGTTCTGGGGATGGTTCTGTGTGTGCTTGCTCTGCCCTGTGTGTGTGTGTGTGTGTGTGTGTGTGTGTGTGTGTGTGTGTGCACTCACCTAATTGTGGTTGCAAGGGTTGAGACTCAGTTCCTGGCCCCGCCTCTTCACTGATCACTACTGGGTCTCCTCTCTCCCTGCTCCATGAAAGCTATGTATGGTTCCTGCCTCCACTACATTACTTGCTAGACTATTCCACTTCCTGACTACTCTATGGCTGAAGAAATACTTCCTAACATCTCTTTGACTCATCTGAGTCTTCAACTTCCAATTGTGACCCCTTGTTTCTGTGTCCCATCTCTGGAACATGCTGTCTCTATCCATCTTGTCTATTCCACGCAGTATTTTGTATGTCGTTATCATGTCTTCTCTAACCCTCCTGTCCTCCAGTGTTGTCAGGCCGATTTCCCTTAACCTTTCGTCGTAGGACATTCCCCTTAGCTCTGGAACTAACCTTGTCGCAAACCTTTGCACTTTCTCTAATTTCTTGACGTGCTTGACCAGGTATGGGTTCCAAACTGGTGCTGCATACTCTAGTATGGGCCTGAAGTACACGGTGTATAGTGTCTTGAGCGATTCCTTACTAAGGTATCGGAACGCTATTCTCAGGTTTGCCAGTCGCCCATATGCTGCAGCAGTTATCTGGTTGATGTGTGCTTCCGGAGACGTGCTTGATGTTATATTCACCTCAAGATCTTTCTCCTTGAGCGAGGTTTGCAGTCTTTGGCCACCCACCTAGTCTGCATTTGGCGGGGTTAAATTCGAGAAGCCAGTTGCTGGACCAGGTGTCCAGCATGTCCAGGTCTCTTTGAAGTCCTGCCTGATCCTCATCTGATTTAATTCTCCTCATTAACTTCACATCATCTGCGAACAGGGACACTTCTGAGTCTATCCCGTCCGTCATGTCATTCCGTCCGTCATGTCATTCACATATACCAAGAATAGCACTGGTCCTAGGACTGACCCCTGTGGGACCCCGCTCGTCACAGGCGCCCACTGTGATACCTCGTCACGTACCATGACCCGTTGTTGTCTCCCTGTCAGGTATTCTCTGATCCATTGCAGTGCCCTTATTGTATGTGTGTGTGTGTGTACTCACCTAGTTGCGGTTGCAAGGGTCGATTCATAGTTCCTGGCCCTGTGTGTGTGTGTGTGTCTGTGTGTGTAAGGTAAGAGACATCAGGTATAGGGAGACTTGCTCATTTTCCTCACTCAAATTATTATTATTATTATTATTATTATTATTATTATTATTATTATTATTATTATAAAGTAGTAGTAGCATATTTATTGTTGTTGTTGTTGATTATTATTATTATTATTATTATTATTATTATTATTATTATTATTATTATTATTATTACTATTATTATTATTATTATTATTATTTTATTTTTGGGAATCACTGAACACAGGTGTCATACAGCGTTTGATTTGATCCAAGGAACCTCCCTAGAGGGACTCTAGGGAGGTTCTCTCGGTTTTCAACCTAATGTTCTACCATTGAGCATGTTGGCACAACTTGTCTGCTCAGTGAAGCTGGTGGAACAGTGCTGCAGCCCCTTCCATCAGCATCCACGAAGCAACTTTTACGATTTTTAATAATAATAATAATAATAATAATAATAATAATAATAATAATAATAATAATATAATAAAATAATAATAATAATAATAATAATAATAATAATAATAATAATAATAATAATAATAATAATAATAATAATAATAATAATAATAATAATAATAATAATAATAATAATAAGACGTGTTTTAGGGACATTAATGGGTGCCTGACTTGGTGTTCTGTGATGACACATTAAAAAGGATTCGCTTTGGGATTTAAACTCATTAAAAGTTGTTTCTACCTAGTGCTAGTGGGTGCTAGTGGGTGCTAGTGGGTGCAAGTTGGTGATAGATGGTAAGAACGTACGAATGGTTCACCCAAAAAAAAAACACTTAGAAGTCTTGCGTTAGATGTGACTTTCTGGCCATTTAATGGCCTTCAATGACAGTGCTCAAGTTAGGTTGCCCTAGTGAAAACTTTATCAAGTTAGGTTTCACCCAGAGAAGAGCTTTGTCAAGTTAGGTTTTGCCTAGAGAAGAGCTTTATCAAGTTATTTCATCTGAAAGAGTTCAGTCTGTCTGTATGTCTGTCTGTCTGTCTGTCTGTCTGTCTCTCTCTCTCTCTCTCTCTCTCTCTCTCTCTCTCTCTCTCTCTCTCTCTCTCTCTCTCTCTCTCTCTCTCTCTCTCTCTCTCTCTCTCTCTCTCTCTCTCTCCCATCTCATGACTATTTTCCACCACCATTATTACAACAATCACGACCCCCCACATCCAGTCTTCACCTCACCTACCACAATCGTCAACTATTATAGTCACCACCCTCACTACTACTACCACCACCACCACAACGACTACCATCACCACCACTATAACCAACATCCTCTCACCACAACTACCGCAATCGTAGGATATCAACAACCACAACTGCCACCAACATAACTACCACCATCTCTACCAGCTTTAACAAGCAATCTCTAGCAGGAAAATCCAAAGCAATCGTAAACAACCACAACTACCACAAAAAAACTATAACTACCAGAATTCAAAAATTCCAGGAAGAAATTTAAACTTCATCTACCACCACTACAACAACTACCACTATCGAAAGTACAAACATCACGATCATTTCCTTGAACGCTTCCACAACTACCACTATCATCACAATCACTACCACAATCTCAACAGTTACAAGCATAAACCACAACTGCCACCACAATTATTACCCATGATCACCAGCACAGCCACCATTACGGCCACTACCACAACCACCACAACTATTACTACCACAAATACCACCACAACCAGCGCCGCAACCACCACCACAACTATTATAACCACCGCAATTATTACTGCAACAGCCACCCCCCCCCCCCGCCGTTGCAATGGCCATCTCAATCAGCCCCACCACAACACAACGAAAACTATAAATACCACTTCAATAACCACCACTAAATCCACCACCACTGCCACCACTACCACCACCATTACCACCACCACCACTACCACCACTATCACCACTACCACCACCACCACTACCACCACTACCACCACTACCACCACTACCACCACTACCACCACCACCACCAACACTACCTACACAGACTCCACAATTGTTCACAGGAATGTTCAAATTATACACAATTATTTTAAGCATGTCTGGAATGCTTGAGCAACGAAGAATATGTAATTGAGCCCTCTGTATATATATATATATATATATATATATATATATATATATATATATATATATATATATATATATATATATGTGTGTGTGTGTGTGTGTGTGTGTGTGTGTGTGTAGTGGTGTTTTTGGTATAAAATATACTTTATACATTTATATTGCGCATATGTGTAGTGTGTGATGTGTAGAGTGTGTGTGTGTGTAATATATAGGTATATAAATATATTAATATATATACATATATATATATATAATATATATATATATATATATATATATATATATATATATATATATATATATATATTTACACATACATTTTTTTCATTTACGATAATGTAAAAATTAATAATTTTGTACCAAAAGAATTTAAAAACTTACTTAACCCTATTATAACAAGCGCAATTTAATTTAGCCTAATCCAACTAAATATATTTTACATAAGTTTACAATAATTTAATAATCAACAAACACAATGAAATATATATTTTTTCGTTATATTCAGAATGATTGTTGCGAAATTACGGTATACACAAATTTTTCTTGCCTTATTCGGCAATAAAGCGTTGCTATTTACGCCAAAATCGCAAGTTATACCTATTCGGCATGACCTAAAATCAGTACCTAACCAGCCGGGCTGTTGTTCGTGCGACGGTCTGTGTGCGGCCAGCAGTAACAGCCTAGTTGATCAGGCTCTGATCCATCGCGAAGCCTTCTCACAAACCAGACCATGGGGGTGTTGACCCCCAAACACCCTCCAGGTATACTCAAGGTATAGCTTAAATTCCTCGCAAATTATAATAATTATAAATGCATCTAATTTATATAAACCTGCATTAATATTGAAATAAATACTATTTTATTTAACTTGATTATATTTCTCCTCACCAAACACCCGCACTGAGAAGAGAAACTTTATGGCGTCTTGGTCAGTCGTGGATGTGGAAAAAGATACTTATGTACATTTCAGGACATTTATTAAATGAAACGTTTCGCCACGAATGGTTCATTCAGTACTGAAGAAGTCACTCGTGGCGAAACGTTTCCTCTAATAAATGTCCTAAACTTTTTATAAGTGTCTTCTTCCATATCTTGTTTGTATCACCAGACCATTTCTCAGTCACGGTATTGTCAAGGTGCAGGTGTTCCAGTCACGGTATTGTCAAGGTGCAGGTGTTCCAGTCATGGTATTGTCAAGGTGCAGGTGTTCCAGTCACGGTATTGTCAAGGTGCAGGTGTTCCAGTCACGGTATTGTCAAGGTGCAGGTGTTCCAGTCACGGTATTGTCAAGGTGCAGGTGTTCCAGTCACGGTATTGTCAAGGTGCAGGTGTTCCAGTCACGGTATTGTCAAGGTGCAGGTGTTCCAGTCACGGTATTGTCAAGGTGCAGGTGTTCCAGTCACGGTATTGTCAAGGTGCAGGTGTTCCAGCTCACGGTATTGTCAAGGTGCAGGTGTTCCAGTCATGGTATTGTCAAGGTGCAGGTGTTCCAGTCATGGTATTGTCAAGGTGCAGGTGTTCCAGTCACGGTATTGTCAAGGTGCAGGTGTTCCAGTCATGGTATTGTCAAGGTGCAGGTGTTCCAGTCACGGTATTGTCAAGGTGCAGGTGTTCCAGTCACGGTATTGTCAAGGTGCAGGTGTTCCAGTCACGGTATTGTCAAGGTGCAGGTGTTCCAGTCACGGTATTGTCAAGGTGCAGGTGTTCCAGTCACGGTATTGTCAAGGTGCAGGTGTTCCAGTCACGGTATTGTCAAGGTGCAGGTGTTCCAGTCACGGTATTGTCAAGGTGCAGGTGTTCCAGTCACGGTATTGTCAAGGTGCAGGTGTTCCAGTCACGGTATTGTCAAGGTGCAGGTGTTCCAGTCACGGTATTGTCAAGGTGCAGGTGTTCCAGTCACGGTATTGTCAAGGTGCAGGTGTTCCAGTCACGGTATTGTCAAGGGCAGGTGTTCCAGTCAGGTATTGTCAGGTGCAGGTGTTCCAGTCAGGTATTGTCAAGGTGCAGGTGTTCCAGTCACGGTATTGTCAAGGTGCAGGTGTTCCAGTCACGGTATTGTCAAGGTGCAGGTGTTCCAGTCATGGTATTGTCAAGGTGCAGGTGTTCCAGTCATGGTATTGTCAAGGTGCAGGTGTTCCAGTCATGGTATTGTCAAGGTGCAGGTGTTCCAGTCACGGTATTGTCAAGGTGCAGGTGTTCCAGTCATGGTATTGTCAAGGTGCAGGTGTTCCAGTCACGGTATTGTCAAGGTGCAGGTGTTCCAGTCATGGTATTGTCAAGGTGCAGGTGTTCCAGTCATGGTATTGTCAAGGTGCAGGTGTTCCAGTCACGGTATTGTCAAGGTGCAGGTGTTCCAGTCATCGGTATTGTCAAGGTGCAGGTGTTCCAGTCATGGTATTGTCAAGTGCAGGTGTTCCAGTCACGGTATCTGTCCAGGTTTGCAGGTGTTCCAGTCATGGTATTGTCAAGGTGCAGGTGTTCCAGTCATGGTATTGTCAAGGTGCAGGTGTTCCAGTCACGGTATTGTCAAGGTGCAGGTGTTCCAGTCACGGTATTGTCAAGGTGCAGGTGTTCCAGTCACGGTATTGTCAAGGTGCAGGTGTTCCAGTCACGGTATTGTCAAGGTGCAGGTGTTCCAGTCACGGTATTGTCAAGGTCAGGTGTTCCAGTCACGGTATTGTCAAGGTGCAGGTGTTCCAGTCATGGTATTGTCAAGGTGCAGGTGTTCCAGTCACGGTATTGTCAAGGTGCAGGTGTTCCAGTCACGGTATTGTCAAGGTGCAGGTGTTCCAGTCACGGTATTGTCAAGGTGCAGGTGTTCCAGTCACGGTATTGTCAAGTGCAGGTGTTCCAGTCACGGTATTGTCAAGGTGCAGGTGTTCCAGTCACGGTATTTGGCAGGTGTTCCAGTCACGGTATTGTCAAGGTGCAGGTGTTCCAGTCACGGTATTGTCAAGGTGCAGGTGTTCCAGTCACGGTATTGTCAAGGTGCAGGTGTTCCAGTCACGGTATTGTCAAGGTGCAGGTGTTCCAGTCACGGTATTGTCAAGGTGCAGGTGTTCCAGTCACGGTATTGTCAAGTGCAGGTGTTCCAGTCACGGTATTGTCAAGGTGCAGGTGTTCCAGTCACGGTATTGTCAAGGTGCAGGTGTTCCAGTCACGGTATTGTCAAGGTGCAGGTGTTCCAGTCAGGTATTGTCAAGGTGCAGGTGTTCCAGTCACGGTATTGTCAAGGTGCAGGTGTTCCAGTCACGGTATTGTCAAGGTGCAGGTGTTCCAGTCACGGTATTGTCAAGGTGCAGGTGTTCCAGTCAGGTATTGTCAAGGTGCAGGTGTTCCAGTCACGGTATTGTCAAGGTGCAGTCCAGTCAGGTATTGCAGGCAGTGTCAGTCACGGTATTGTCAAGGTGCAGGTGTTCCAGTCACGGTATTGTCAAGGTGCAGGTGTTCCAGTCACGGTATTGTCAAGGTGCAGGTGTTCCAGTCACGGTATTGTCAAGGTGCAGGTGTTCCAGTCACGGTATTGTCAAGGTGCAGGTGTTCCAGTCACGGTATTGTCAAGGTGCAGGTGTTCCAGTCAGGTATTGTCAAGGTGCAGGTGTTCCAGTCACGGTATTGTCAAGGTGCAGGTGTTCCAGTCACGGTATTGTCAAGGTGCAGGTGTTCCAGTCACGGTATTGTCAAGGTGCAGGTGTTCCAGTCACGGTATTGTCAAGGTGCAGGTGTTCCAGTCACGGTATTGTCAAGGTGCAGGTGTTCCAGTCAGGTATTGTCAAGGTGCAGGTGTTCCAGTCACGGTATTGTCAAGGTGCAGGTGTTCCAGTCACGGTATTGTCAAGGTGCAGGTGTTCCAGTCACGGTATTGTCAAGGTGCAGGTGTTCCAGTCACGGTATTGTCAAGGTGCAGGTGTTCCAGTCAGGTATTGTCAAGGTGCAGGTGTTCCAGTCAGGTATTGTCAAGGTGCAGGTGTTCCAGTCAGGTATTGTCAAGGTGCAGGTGTTCCAGTCACGGTATTGTCAAGGTGCAGGTGTTCCAGTCAGGTATTGTCAAGTGCAGGTGTTCCAGTCAGGTATTGTCAAGGTGCAGGTGTTCCAGTCACGGTATTGTCAAGGTGCAGGTGTTCCAGTCAGGTATTGTCAAGGTGCAGGTGTTCCAGTCACGGTATTGTCAAGGTGCAGGTGTTCCAGTCACGGTATTGTCAAGGTGCAGGTGTTCCAGTCAGGTATTGTCAAGGTGCAGGTGTTCCAGTCAGGTATTGTCAAGGTGCAGGTGTTCCAGTCACGGTATTGTCAAGGTGCAGGTGTTCCAGTCACGGTATTGTCAAGGTGCAGGTGTTCCAGTCATGGTATTGTCAAGGTGCAGGTGTTCCAGTCACGTATTGTCAAGGTGCAGGTGTTCCAGTCAGGTATTGTCAAGGTGCAGGTGTTCCAGTCACGGTATTGTCAAGGTGCAGGTGTTCCAGTCAGGTATTGTCAAGGTGCAGGTGTTCCAGTCACGGTATTGTCAAGGTGCAGGTGTTCCAGTCAGGTATTGTCAAGGTGCAGGTGTTCCAGTCAGGTATTGTCAAGGTGCAGGTGTTCCAGTCACGGTATTGTCAAGGTGCAGGTGTTCCAGTCAGGTATTGTCAAGATGCAGGTGTTCCAGTCAGGTATTGTCAAGGTGCAGGTGTTCCAGTCACGGTATTGTCAGGTGCAGGTGTTCCAGTCAGGTATTGTCAAGGTGCAGGTGTTCCAGTCAGGTATTGTCAAGGTGCAGGTGTTCCAGTCACGGTATTGTCAAGGTGCAGGTGTTCCAGTCAGGTATTGTCAAGAAGGTGCAGTGTCAGTCAGGTATTGTCAGTGCAGTGTTCCGTAGGTGTCAAGGTGAGTGTTCCAGTCAGGATTGTCAAGTGAGTGTTCCAGTCAGGTATTGTCAAGGTGCAGGTGTTCCAGTCACGGTATTGTCAAGGTGCAGGTGTTCCAGTCTATTGTCAAGGTGCAGGTGTTCCAGTCACGGTATTGTCAAGGTGCAGGTGTTCCAGTCACGGTATTGTCAAGGTGCAGGTGTTCCAGTCATGGTATTGTCAAGGTGCAGGTGTTCCAGTCATGTAGTGTGGTCAAGGTGCAGGTGTTCCAGTCACGGTTTGTCAAGGTGCAGGTGTTCCAGTCACGGTATTGTCAAGGTGCAGGTGTTCCAGTCATGGTATTGTCAAGGTGCAGGTGTTCCAGTCAGTATTGTCAAGGTGCAGGTGTTCCAGTCAGGTATTGTCAAGGTGCAGGTGTTCCAGTCACGGTATTGTCAAGGTGCAGGTGTTCCAGTCAGGTATTGTCAAGGTGCAGGTGTTCCAGTCACGGTATTGTCAAGGTGCAGGTGTTCCAGTCAGGTATTGTCAAGGTGCAGGTGTTCCAGTCATTGGTATTGTCAAGGATGCAGGTGTTCCAGTCACGGTATTGTCAAGGTGCAGGTGTTCCAGTCACGGTTTTGTCAAGATGCAGGTGTTCCAGTCACGGTTTTGTCAAGGTGCAGGTGTTCCAGTCACGGTATTGTCAAGGTGCAGGTGTTCCAGTCACGGTATTGTCAAGGTGCAGGTGTTCCAGTCATGGTATTGTCAAGGTGCAGGTGTTCCAGTCACGGTATTGTCAAGGTGCAGGTGTTCCAGTCACGGTATTGTCAAGGTGCAGGTGTTACAGTCACGGTATTGTCAAGAGGCAGGTGTTCCAGTCATGGTATTGTCAAGGTGCAGGTGTTCCAGTCATGGTATTGTCAAGATGCAGGTGTTCCAGTCACGACACTGTCAAGGTGCAGGTGTTACAGTCACGGTATTGTCAAGGTGCAGGTGTTCCTGTCATTGTATTGTCAATGTGCAGGTGTTCCAGTCACAGTATTGTCAAGGTGCAGGTGTTCCAGTCATGGTATTGTCAAGGTGCAGGTGTTCCAGTCACGACACTGTCAAGGTGCAGTTGTTACAGTTACGGTATTGTCAAGGTGCAGGTGTTCCTGTCATGGTATTGTCAATGTGCAGGTGTTCCAGTCATGGTATTGTCAATGTGCAGGTGTTCCAGTCACGATACTGTCAATGTGCAGGTGTTACAGTCAGGGTATTGTCAAGGTGCAGGTGTTCCAGTCAGAGCATTGTCATGTTTCGGGTGTTCCAGTCAATGTATTGTCAAGTTTCATCTGTTCCAGTCAGAGTATTGTCACGTTGCAGGTGTTCCAGTCAGGGTATTGTCATGTTTCAGGTGTTCCAGTCAGGGTATTGTCATGTTTCAGGTGTTCCAGTCAGGGTATTGTCATGTTTCAGGTGTTCCAGTCAGGGTATTGTCATGTTTCAGGTGTTCCAGTCAGGGTATTGTCATGTTTCAGGTGTTCCAGTCATGGTATTGTCAAGGTGCAGGTGTTCCAGTCACGACACTGTCAAGGTGCAGTTGTTACAGTCACGGTATTGTCAAGGTGCAGGTGTTCCTGTCATGGTATTGTCAATGTGCAGGTGTTCCAGTCATGGTATTGTCAATGTGCAGGTGTTCCAGTCACGATACTGTCAATGTGCAGGTGTTACAGTCAGGGTATTGTCAAGGTGCAGGTGTTCCAGTCAGAGCATTGTCATGTTTCGGGTGTTCCAGTCAATGTATTGTCAAGTTTCATCTGTTCCAGTCAGAGTATTGTCACGTTGCAGGTGTTCCAGTCAGGGTATTGTCATGTTTCAGGTGTTCCAGTCAGGGTATTGTCATGTTTCAGGTGTTCCAGTCAGGGTATTGTCATGTTTCAGGTGTTCCAGTCAGGGTATTGTCATGTTTCAGGTGTTCCAGTCAGGGTATTGTCATGTTTCAGGTGTTCCAGTCAGGGTATTGTCATGTTTCAGGTGTTCCAGTCAAGGTATTGTCATGTTTCAGGTGTTCCAGTCAGGGTATTGTCATATTTCGGCTGTTCCAGTCAGGGTATTGTAATGTTTCAGGTGTTCTAGTCAGGGTATTGTAATGTTTCAGGTGTTCCAGTCAGGGTATTGTCATGTTTCAGATGTTCCAGTCAGGGTTTTGTCATGTTTCAGGTGTTCCAGTCAGGGTTTTGTCATGTTTCAGGTATTCCACTCAAGGTTTTGTCATGTTTCAGGTGTTCCAGTCAGGGTATTGTCATGTTTCAGGTGTTCCAGTCAGGGTATTGTAATGTTTCAGGTGTTCCAGTCAGGGTATTGTAATGTTTCAGGTGTTCTAGTCAGGGTATTGTCATGTTTCAGGTGTTCCAGTCAGGGTATTGTCATGTTTCAGGTGTTTCAGTCAGGGTATTGTCATGTTTCAGGTGTTCCAGTCAGGGTATTGTAATGTTTCAGGTGTTCCAGTCAGGGTATTGTAATGTTTCAGGTGTTCTAGTCAGGGTATTGTCATGTTTCAGGTGTTCCAGTCAGGGTATTGTCATGTTTCAGGTATTCCAGTCAGGGTATTGTGACATTTAATGCTTCACCAACCACACTGGTTATCCGAGTGTGTCTCTCTCAAGGACACCCTCAGAAAATGCATAGATTCATTGCTTCCCTGATGTAGTCTTGGGATAACATGTATATGAGAGGCTGTCTGCGTCTCTCTCTGAAGTCTGGGATTGTGTTGATGTGTGTTTCTCTGTCTATGTATGTCTGTCTGTCTGTCTGTCTGTCTGTCTGTCTGTCTGTCTGTCTGTCTGTCTGTCTGTCTGTCTGTCTGTCTGTCTGTCTCTCTCTCTCTCTCTCTCTCTCTCTCTCTCTCTCTCTCTCTCTCTCTCTCTCTCTCTCTCTCTCTGTCTCTCTCTTTCTCTCTCTCTCTCTGTCTCTCTCTCTCTCTCTCTTAGAAAGAAAGCATTCTGTGTTTCTTATATTTGACTCGTACTCGTATAGTATGTTGTATGCATGTTTCTCTGGGTATTCATGTATATCTTTAGGTAAGCATCAAGATTTATCAATGCATGTATGTATACGTATGTGAATATTTATATACACATTGTCTTTATGTATGCGCGTTGGACACCGAGACGCCAACACAAATTACTTGCTTGATCAGACCAGCAACCAGGTCGCGGGGGCAGTGACCCCTCGAAATTTTGATCAGGTAATGAACAGGTACACTGCACTGTTGAAATGACTCAGATATCACTGATAGCAACATTGAAGACTACACAAATAACCAGCACAGGAGAGGGCAGTATACGACGACGTTTTGATTGGACTTGGACCATTTACAAAGTCACACTGACAGGAAGGAGAGAAGGAGGCAGTATATATAGGCCAGCAGTCTGCTGGCCTGTACATACTTCCTCTACTCCTTTCTGTGTATTGTCCCAGTTACGATATTGTGCGTTTTTGTTATTTAACAGTGAAGACGCTATGAAAACAAGTTTGTATGAGGTGTATGGGTGTGTAAGAGGTGTATGGGTGTGTATGAGGTGTATGGGTGTGTATGAGGTGTATGGGTGTGTATGAGGTGTATGAGGTGTATGAGTATGTATGTGGTGTATGGGTGTGTATGAGGTGTATGGCTGTGTGAGGTGTATGGGTGTGTGTATGGGTATGTAAGAGGTGTATGGGTATGTATGTGGTGTATGGGTGTGTATGAGGTGTATAGGTATATATGTGGTGTATGAGTGTAAACCCTGGTATTTGTTGCAGATGAGAGTAGAAACACACTGCCTTATTGCTAGTAAACAGCACCGAAATATTGATGTATAAACACATGTGCAACACCTGGGTATCTTTATTGGAGAAATAAATGCTCAGGTGTTGCACATGTGCCTTATTACCCCATCCCACTTTTCTTTTTCTAATTATTCATTTCATTACACTGCATAATCGACTTCATTTCACATTCAGCAAATTTTCGAACTATTGATGAGAAGAGAATTCCCTGAACAGCTGAAATGTACAACACCTGGGTATCTTTATTGCCGGAACGTTTCGCTTCTGCAGTAGCCTTCTTCAGTCGAATACAGGCGAATATAATACTAGAGATAGAAGAAATTGTCAGATATCATTCCCTAACTGTTGATATCAATTGTTCGGATGTACTATTGTACGTGGTGAATGACAGTGAGAGTGTATGTGTATGTGTGTGTGTGTGTTAGTTACCATTTTGTCCTAGGCACATGTCGATTAGACACTAGGCCTGTTGTATGTGTGTGTGTGTGTGTGTGTGTGTGTGTGTGTGTGTGTGTGTGTGTGTGTGTGTGTGTGTGTGTGTGTGTGTGTGTGTGTGTGTGTGTGTGTGTGTGTGTGTAAGGAAACACTTCGAAATGTTTCCGCACCGCCGGGAATCGACCCCTCCGTGTGTGTGTGTATACTCACCTAGTTGTGGTTGCAGGGGTCGAGTCATAGCTCCTGGCCCCTGGCTCCTGGCCCTGGCTCCTGGCCCTTGCTCCTGTGTGTGTGTGTGTGTGTGTGTACTCACCTATTTGTGGTTGCAGGGGTCGATTCATAGCTCCTGGCCCCGCCTCTTCACTGATTGCTACTTGGTCCTCTCTCTCCCTGCTCCATGAGCTTTATCAATCCTCGTCTTAAAACTATGTATGGTTCCTGCCTCCACTACGTCACTTTCTAGGAATTCCACTTCCTGACAACTCTATGACTGAAGAAATACTTCCTAACATCTCTTTGACTCATAGGAGTCTTCAACTTCCAACTGTGACCCCTTGTTTCTGTCCCCTCTCTGAAACATCTTGTCTCTGTCCACCTTATCTATTCCTCGCAGTATTTTATATGTCGTTATCATGTCTCCCCTAACCCTCCTGTCCTCTAGTGTCGTCAGGCCGATTTCCCTTAACCTTTCTTCGTAGGACAATCCCCTTAGCTCTGGGACTAGTCTTGTTGCAAACCTTTGCACTTTATCTAATTTCCCGACGTGCTTGACCAAGTGTGGGTTCCAAACTGGTGCTGCATACTCCAGTATGGGCCTGACGTATATGGTGTACAGAGTCTTGAGCGATCCTTAGTGAGGTATTGTGTGTGTGTGTGTGTACTCACCTATTTGTGGTTGCAAGGGTCGAGACATAGCTCCTGGCCCCGCCTCTTCAATGATCGCTTCTAGGTCCTCTCTCTCTCTCTCTCTGAACCATGAGCTTTATCATACCTCGTCTTAAAACTATGTGTGTGTGTGTGTGTGTGTGTGTGTGTGTGTGTGTGTGTGTGTGTGTGTGTGTGTGTGTGTGTGTGTGTGTGTGTGTGTGTGTGTGTGTGTGTGTGTGTGTGTGTGTGTGCTATGCTGGGGCTATTGTTTACACACACACACATTCACATACACAACAGCCATAATGCCTCCCTTGCCACCACAAATAAAACACTGGGGTCTACAGTGACCCAAGATCACAGCCGTGACCACACGGTTTATGGAGCGTGAGGCAGCGTAGGAAGGAGGAGGAGGAGGAGGAAGAGAGAGAGAGAGAGAAAGAAGAGAGAAAGAGGGAGAGGGAGAAAGAAGGGAAACAAGAGAGAGAAAGAGGGAGAGGGAGAGAATTCACTTTGCATTTGTTATTTCATTAGGGCGTTTATGAGCAATATCTTTTCATGTTTTAAGTTCAGAGAAAGAGCAGGTGTTGAGATAATAAGCAGGTGTTGAAAGAAAGAGCAGGTGTTGAGAAAATAAGCAGGTGTTGAAAGAAAGAGCAGGTGTTGAGATAATAAGCAGGTGTTGTTAGAAAGAGCAGGTGTTGTGAAAAAGGGCAGATGTTGAGAGAAAAGGAAGTTGTTGTGAGAAAGGGCAGAAAGACCAGGTGTTGAGAGAAAGGGTAGGTGTTGAAAGAAAGAGCAAGTATTGTGAGAAAGAGCAGGTGTTGTGAGAAAGGGCAGAAAGGCCAAGTGTTGAGAGAAAGGGTAAAAGTTGAATGAAAGAGCAAGTATTGTGAGAAAGGGCAGGTGTTGAGAAAAAGGGCAGGTATTGTGAGAAAGGGCAGATATTGTGAGAAATGGCAGGTGCTGTAAGAAAAGGCAGGTGTTGAGAGAAAGGGCAGGTATTGTTAGAGAAGGCAGGTGTTGAGAGAAAGGGCAGGTGTTGTTAGAAAGGGCACTAGTGCACAGGGCCTCCACTCACAAAAAAAAGGTGTTGCCAGAATCGATTCTGTCCGCGTTGGCAATTATCAGACAGGTCACCCTTTCATTCTGGCAATTGTGTTCATCATTCTGGCAATTGTGTTCATCATTCTGGCAGTTGTGTTCATCGTTCTAGCAGTTGTGTTCATCATTCTGGCAGTTGTGTTCATCAATCTGGCAGTTTTGTTCATCATCCTGGCAGTTGTGTTCATCATTCTGGCAGTTGTGTTCATCATTCTGGCAGTTGTGTTCATCATTCTGGCAGTTGTGTTCATCATTCTGGCAGTAGTGTTCATTCTGGCACTTGTGTTCATTCTGGCAGTTAAGTTCTCTCTGTTTTACACACTGGCTTGCTCATTTCACGAGACATACAAGTGTACTCACCTAATTATGGTTGCAGGTGTCGAGTAATAGCTCCTGGCCCCGAGTGTGTATGAATGTCAATACGTAGAACAAGTATCTACGCATCACATGGTTGTATATTCACGGAGATTATGTGTGAATGAAAAGTGTATAAATGAACGTATTAACGTACATACACACATAAATACATATAATACATATAAATACATACATACATGTGAGTATCAAAATCTCTACAGGGTTCCGTTATAATAATAATAATAATAATAATAATAATAATAATAATAATATTATTATTATTATTATTATTATTATTATTATTATTATAGTAGTAGTAGTAGTAGTAGTAGTAGTAGTAGTAGTAGTAGTAGTAGTAGTAGTAGTAGTAGTAGTAGTAGTAGTAGTAATATCAATAGTATATAATATCAATAGTATATAATATCAATAATAATTAATAACTGCAATAATAATATACAATTAATAATAATAATGATAATATTTATAACATAATGCTTTAGTAAACGTCTACAGTACTCAATTAAACAGAATGAAAACGTTATCTCTCTCTCTCTCTCTCTCTCTCTCTCTCTCTCTCTCTCTCTCTCTCACACACACACACACAACACGAGCGTACACACGCACACATAGTCACACACCTCTGCCAATATCGTGCAAGTCTTCCCAAATGGAAACACATTTCTCCACGGGTCTCCGAGTGGAGCCAACCAGGTCACGGGTGTTGTTCGCTGGTAGGAAGAAGCGCTGGCACGCGTCGCCTCCAATCTCGATCCTGACATTCACGCTACTGATAACGTTCGTGGCGGTGATGAAATCCGTGGTGATAACTCGGGCGCATGTAAAAAAAAAACAAGTAAAGAACCGTTGCAATGATCGGAAACATTTCGAAACACCGTTTGCAAAATTGAAAAGTGGTTTGACAACATGGGTGAACTCTTATATTGATTTCTTCTTAAACATCTAATGATCGTTCTACTGACCGTTTGCGAAAAATACTTAGATTAGAATGCCATACTATGGCATCCTAAACTTAGGATTTAATCTTAGGATGCCAAACTATGGCATCCTAAATTTAGGATCTAATCTTAAAGTTGCCATAATAAAATGTCACATTAATTGCACTTGTGTCCTTTTACCTAACAATGCGACATTTTATTGTGGCAACGTTTCGCTCTCCGGAAGCCATTACCATGCAGGAAACGTTGAGATATGAACGAATATCACACTTGTGATGCAAGAATGTTGCGGAATACCTATAACGCCCGGATGGCTAGGCTCCTGGGCTCCCCAGCTGGTGAGGAAATGCGAGCACCAGCTGAAATAAATCCGCAGGGTTTCTACATCACCGTGCTAAGCAGACGGAGCATCGAGCCTTTACTCCTTGCTATGAATGACACACATTGCATTTCCACGAAACCAGGATTAAATAAATATTACAGAGTGTGCATTTGATGTATGTTGAAGAATGAGACACTTGTGCAACATCTGGGACTCTTTACTGAGGAAACGTTTCCCCAGCCAATGATTTCTTCAGTCCAAAAGATGAGAAGTTTGAGGTAATCAGTTTGATCACATCGACTCGAGGGTGAGACTGATAACCTCAACCTCCTCATATATCTCTGTTCTTTTCAAACCATCTGGAGTTTACTTTCAAGTACTTGGGTTTTATTGACTTCTCTGCAAGCAGAGAAAACTCACTGAAAACTTGATTAAAGTCAGAATTTTCTCAGATTTAATAAAGCGTTTATGAAGCAAGTAATTTCTGGAGTCGATGGACTGATTACATAGTCTTCACATCTCTTCTGATTCTAGCAACTCTTCTGTACTCGACTGAAGAAGTCTACTGTGTAGGCGAAACGTTTCGGAATAAAGATACCTAACTGCGTACAACACCGAAATTCCAACAATCATCTCATGAAATTCAAAGACGCCCGACTAGTAATCAAAGAAACTAATTTCCGTAGACGAAAATGCCTTGAATCAGCACTTATCTCTGTTTCTAACACAATTAAACAAAACAAAGGCAGCTTCACCATCTCTGAAGTCTTAGCAAGAATCCTCCTGAAAACAGTAAACCCTACCATCACATAGTCTCTCCTGCTAATTTAGCACATCGTAGATGTGGAACACTCCTACTGGCCTTCTATATTTCAACCTCCAGCAGAAATATTTGTCTAACCTATTGTTATACTACCCAAGAATTTGTTTTATCACCTTTTACTCATGTGCATATTGATTGTTCTACCTTATTGTATTACTTCTACTACTACTAATACTACTTATATCACTACTACTTCTAACACCACTAGTTTTTTCACCTCACCTTGACAGTATATATATACCAACTGTGTCCATATATCGCTTGTAACGGCTTGAGAAAGCTCCTGGAGAGCGAAACGTTGCCACAATAAAATGTCACATTAGTTGCAATTGTGTCCTTTTACTTAACATATTGTCGGTAATTCTACCAATATTATTACAAGTGTGTCTTACCTAACAAGTAATTTCTGCTTAAAAGGGGCATTGTGAAGCTAAATGCGAGGAATGAGACATAGATTGTGAAATAAAATTCTGAACTTTATCGTGAAGATATGAATTTATTAATAATGCAAAAGCATTGAGCAATCTGAAAAAAGGAGGTGTGGTAATTTATACACAAAGAGGAACATGGAAAAAGACATTTATGCACAGTTCAGGACATTTATTAAAGGAAACGTTTCGCCAAGAGTGACTTCTTATTAAAGAGTGAAAATTAAGACACATGTGCAACATCTTCGTTATCTTTATTGTAGACGTTTCGCCCTCCAGTGGCTTTATCAATACAAATGCTCCAGAATCTTCACCACTACGGTGTTCTTCACACCAACTTCAAGACTGAGGGACTGATTACCTCATCTTTTGTATATAGTTCTACAGTCTTCCCATTATGTCCTTGAATTTGTATTGATAAAGCCACTGGAGGGCGAAACGTCTACAATAAAGATACGAAGATGCTGCACATGCGTCTAAATTTTTCCACTTGTAGGTATTGCATACCATTCATGTGCAAATAGTAGAACAGTAGTAGTAGTAATAGCAGCATGGCTGTTATATATGGCACTCGTATATTACTCAAAGACCAGCGAGAAACTGGAAATGTTATGTCTGATATATAATATAGCATTCAAAGTACAATTCCAGGAATAGGAGAGAGAAATAACAACAAACTGAACGCTTGCTTCAGTATCTGCTGCCAGGACTATAAATACTTTGGAGATAAATGGTTTAAACTGACACAGTCGAGTAAGAGGCACAGGTGCAGCATTATTCGATTCTTTGTCGACGAAGTTTCGCCCACATAATGAACATATCAAACAAAACATAAAAATATAAGAAAGGAGGAACACTGCAGTTTGTTAAGTAAAAGGACACAAATGCAACTAATGTGACATTTTATTGTGGCAACGTTTCGCTCTCCAGGAGCTTTGTCAAGCCGTTACAAACAATGCATGGACACAGAGGGTATATATAGGTTCAGGGTGAGGTGTAAGTAGAGGTAGTAGTGATATAAGTCGTAGTAGTAGTAGTAATACAATAAGGTAGAACAATCAACTTGCACATGTGCAAGTTGATTGTTCTACAATCAACTTGCACATGTGCAAGTTGATTGTTCTACCTTATTGTATTACTAATACTACTACAACTTATATCACTACTACTGCTACCACCACTAGTATTACTCCTCACCCTGAACCTATATATTCCCTGTGTGTCCATGCATTGTTTGTAACGGCTTGACAAAGCTCCTGGTGAGCGAAACGTTGCCACAATAAAATGTCACATTAGTTGCATTTGTGTCCTTTTACTTAACATTGTTTGTCTTCTTGGTGAATTGTTTATGCCTTCCCGGTGTATTGTTTATGTCTTCCCAGTGTATTGGAAAAATAAACACATAAGCAGTATAATGTGATTCTTTATTGACAACGTTTCGCCCACGAAGTGGGCTTTATCGAGTCACAAACAGATCTGTTTGTGACTCGATAAAGCCCACTATGTGGGCGAAACGTTGTCAATAAAGGATCACATTATACTGCTTATGTGTTTATTTTTCCATTGTGTCGGTATTTTATACCATTTATTTCCTTCCCAGTGTATTGTTTATGTCTGCTCTCGTGTATTGTTTATGTCTTCCCTGGTGTATTGTTTATGTCTTCCTTGATTTATTGTTTATGTCTTCCTTGATTTATTGTTTATGTCTTCCTTGGTGTATTGTTTATGTCTTCCTTGGTGTATTGTTTATGTCTTCCTTGGTGTATTGTTTATGTCTTCCCTGGTGTATTGTTTATGTCTTCCCTGGTGTATTGTTTATGTCTTCCTTGATTTATTGTTTATGTCTTCCTTGGTGTATTGTTTATGTCTTCCCTGGTGTATTGTTTATGTCTTCCTTGATTTATTGTTTATGTCTTCCTTGATTTATTGTTTATGTCTTCCTTGGTGTATTGTTTATGTCTTCCTTGGTGTATTGTTTATGTCTTCCTTGGTGTATTGTTTATGTCTTCCTTGGTGTATTGTTTATGTCTTCCTTGGTGTATTGTTTATGTCTTCCTTGGTGTATTGTTTATGTCTTCCTGGTGTATTGTTTATGTCTTCCCTGGTGTATTGTTTATGTCTTCCCTGGTGTATTGTTTATGTCTTCCCTGGTGTATTGTTTATGTCTTCCCTGGTGTATTGTTTATGTCTTCCCTGGTGCATTGTTTATGTCTTCCCTGGTGCATTGTTTATGTCTTCCCTGGTGTATTGTTTATGTCTTCCCGGTGTATTGTTTGTCTTCTTGGAGTATTATTTATTTCTTCTCTGGTGTATTGTTTGTCTTCTTTGAGTATTATTTATTTCTTCTCTGGTGTATTGTTTATGTCTAATGGTTTATTGTCTATGTCTTCTTTGTTTATTGTCTAGGTCTTCTTGGTGTATTGTTTATTTCTTCCTGGTCTATTGTTTATTTTTTCCTGGTGTATTGTTTATGACTTCCTGGTGTATTGTTTATGTCTTTCCGGTGCATTATTGTTCTCTCTCTCTCTCTCTCTTCTTCTTCTTCTTCTTCTCTTCTTCTTCTTCTTCTCTCTCTCTCTCTCTCTCTCTCTCTCTCTCTCTCTCCCACCACCTGCAGTTTATGTTATCGTTTGTTTTGTATGTCAGTGAGTGGCCACAGTCGCAGGAATACAGAGCAAGATAACGGCATTCTTTGTTATCATTGTGTGTCTGTAATCAAATTGTGGGTTGCATTTCATACGACAGGAAGAGATAGGACCGAGAGGAAGGGAAAGAACAAGAGAGATAGAGCAAGAGAGCAAGAGAGAGAGAGAGAGAGAGAGAGAGAGAGAGAGAGAGAGAGAGAGAGAGAGAGAGAGAGAGAGAGAGAACACATTACATTTACAAGAGTTGGGAGCTGTTGGCACCAGCCATTGGATTCTATGGTGGGAAAAGAACGATATGTTAATAATAATTTATAATAATGTACTGGAAGGCAGGAATTACATTCCAATAACCTTACCAGCTAAGCGGCTCTCTCGCCTTACGTGTTATTTATGTAACAACTAATTAATATATGCCACAACAAGCTAATTATCCTCCCAGTTATTCATTGATAATGATTACTAAATATACTTCTTCCTGGTCTTGCTCTTATATATAGCATTGTGAGGCTTCCAGGTATACGAAAGATAATATTGTAATTAAAAGAGCCGAAGCTCTTTTAATTTTAAGTTAAAACTTGGGAAAGGTGCCTGAAATTTAATAATAATATTAATGATGATGGGGATGATAATAATAATAATAATAATAATTTATTATTATTATTATTGTTAATAATAATAATAATAGTTTTAAAGGACGTTTCATATATGGAAAATTAGTGGTACATATTCTTATATTAAAACCGATAAAAACCGTAAACCATAAAAAGCCATAAAACCATAAACAATCCAAGGTGAAACTTTTGACGACGTTTCGGTCTGACGTGAACCATTAACTAGTACTCAATTATATGAACTCACCAATATGTGGTTGCAAGGGTCGATTTGCAGCTCCTGGCCCCGCCTCTTCGCTGGTCGCTACTAGGTGTATGACAGCAGCTGTATGACACTCTCTTCGTTAATGGTTCGAGGAGGGACCGAAACGTCGTCATAAGTTTTGCTCTTCTATGTGTGGGCTATTTGTGTGTTGTTCTGGCCAGGATATTGTCTTATTTGTGTATTGTTCTGGCCAGGATATTGTCTTATTTGTGTATTGTTCTGGCCACGATATTGTCTTATTTGTGTATTGTTCCGGCCACGGTATTGTGTTATTTGTGTATTGTTTTGGCCACGATATTGTGTTATTTGTGTATTGTTTTGGCCAGGATATAGTGACTTTTTTTTTCTTTCTGCCCTAACTAAGAATTTAATGAGCATTTTATAGTCAAAGATTTAGCTACAGATTATCATATATTGTCAAAATATTTCATGTTTTTTTTTATAATAAGTGTTACGTGGATGCAGTACAAAACATGTATTTATCTCTCCTGTGAAATGAGAAAAAATACAATATCTGGAAAGTAAATCAGGGAACGGGTGGGATTTGAACCCGTGGAAGTGTTCTAACCACTGGGCCAGCTGGTTCTAGGATTCATCCAACCTAGGTACGTGTATTTTTATCCAACATAGAGAGGTTAGCATGGGCCACCACTGTGACCACAAATGCAAGTTTTTACAGATGAATCCAATATATGTGGTCACACTGGTGGCCAGTGCTAACCTCCCTATGGTGTATAGAAATATACGGGCCAGTACAAGGATACAAGTGCAGCTAATGCGACATTTTATTGTGGCAACGTTTCGCTCTCTACCCGCTTTGTAATCGTGTGTCCTTGTCGGTAATTCTACCAACATTAATACAAGAGGACGTAGTCGTGAAGAATCTCGACTACAACTACGGTACTCTTCCCCAGCTCCAAGCCTGAGGGATTAATTACCTCATCTTTTGTATATTTTAAGCAAATGTATTGCCTACTACGAATGCCTTGTCCCCATTTCGTTTCTATATGTCTAAATCACTGTTGTTTCTACTGTTCATCCTATTGCCAACATGCTTTGCTGAATCACCGGCTTCCTCCACTCCCAGGCTCTTCGTTCCACTTAAAATTCGTGTTCCTTGCTGTCCCTTTAAGGAAATTCTTACCAGAATTTAATTACTGTCGATTAACAGTGGAAAATATTTTCTCCGTTCCTCTAACACCTGTGTCTACCATAGGATTTTTCTTATTTACTCTGCAAAACTGTTTCTCATTCTTAGAGAAATGAGCTGGGAGCAAGTGGAAGGAGATAGGGAGAGACGATAAAGAGTGGGAGTGAAAGGAAGGAGAGGAGAATTTAAAGGGTCGTAGTGAAAGTAAGGAGAGAGGAGAAGATAAAGAATGGAGCGAAAGGAAGGAGAGAGGGAGAGAAGATAAAGGGTGGGAATGAGAGGAAACAGATAGGAAAAGAGGGGAAAAAGAGGAAGGGAAAGAAGGAGAAAGCAATTACTCGAAAATCAAGCCTTTTTTAACTCACTTTTTCACTCTGGAGCAGAAAAAAAACAGACATCTAAAATGAGATTTATCAAACGTCAGTTCTTCACTGATCCTCCTCTGATCTGATCCTCTTCTGATTTGATCCTCCTCTGATCTGATCCTCTTCTGATTTGATCCTCCTCTGATCTGAGCCTCTTCTGATCTGATCCTCTTCTGATTTGATCCTTTCTGATCTGATCCTCCTCTGATTTAATCCTCCTCTCATTACTGCTATCTTTAAGTAACCATCAGGTGCATCACCACACCTATAACCTTCAGGTAACCAGCAGAAAATATAACCTAAAAGTTTATTTTATTCAATATTTCGAAGATCCAGAGCGGTTTTAAGGTGTAATACAATTAAGTGTTTATTTCTAAGTTCAATTTAAATTGTTTTTTCTAACTCTCCCTTTGTCTTGTTACATTTTTTTTTATTGTCAGACCTGTATTTTCTGGCACTGGATTCTTTTCTACCTACCTGGAGTCTACCTGGAGGGTATTCCGGGGGTCAACGCCCCCGCGGCCCTGTCCATGACCAGGCCTTCCGGTGGATCACGGCCTGATCAGCGAGGCTGTTACTGCTGGCTGGTCGGTTCTGACTTTAGGTATCTGTCCAGTTCCCTCTCGAAGACAACCAGGGGTCTATTGGTAATTCCTCTTATGGCTGGTGGGACGCTGTTGAACAGTCTTGGGCCCCGGAGGCGAGACGTTTCGTCTACACAGTAGGCTTCTTCAGTCGAATACAGAGACAGCAGAAGCAGTAGGGATGTAAAGACGATATAACCAGTCCATCACTCTCGAAAACAGTTTTGAGGTGGTCAGTCCCTCGGCCTACGGGACAGACCTCTCCTCCAGGGTGAGGGTCTGATCACCAAAAAACTACGTCATCGAGGATGATTGATGATATTGTCTTTACATCTCTACTGCTTCTGTTGCCTTCTCTGTACTTGACTGAAGAAGCCTACTGTGTAGACTTCTTCAGTCAAGTACATGTATCAAGTATGATAAATTAGACACATATGCAACACTTGGGTATATATTAATATTGGTAGAATTACCGACAATATGTTAAGTAAAAGGACACAAATGCAACTAATGAGACATTTTATTGTGGCAACGTTTCATTAGTTGTATTTGTGTCCTTTTACTTAACATATTGTCGGTAATTCTACCAATAATAATATATACCCAAGTGTTGCATATGTGTCTAATTTATCAATTTGTCGGTTCTCTGAACCATTCATTTACAAGCATCAAGTATGTTGATAACACTGTTGCACATGTGTTATCAACATGTCCGTATTATCTTTGTTTTGCTTCTCCTTGTATTGACTGTTCAATCACTGCTTCTTATTTTTTACATATTTTATCTGTTTATTAACGTCTCTTAATATTATTCCTGAACTTTTCAATGAGAAACTTCATTTCGTGTGTCTTTCGTTTAAGAATTAACTTCCCCACTCTTATTATTTGTCTACATGAAGATGGCTCTCGAAACTTAAGGATTCTTGTGAGGATCTTCATTTTCTGTCTCTTTATAACTGAAATCTCACATGATTATTAGTTTATCTTGGGTTCTGTTAGTCTCGATTATTTCCTGGTTTTGACATCTGGATATTACGAATCTTTTCTCATATTTTGTTTTATCTGTCATAAGAGCATGAGAAAGGAGGAACACGGCAGCAGGCCTACTGGTTTATACTAGGCAGGTCCCTGTCAAACCCAAACAGGTCCTTCTGAAACACCGTTATGGTAAATATTAGATCTAGTCTTGCACGCTCGTCCTTCTCTCTCTGGTCTCAGACCGAGCCTCGGGGGCGTTGACCCCCGAAACCCTCTCGAGGTCTCCAGATAACATGCGGACATAAGTTTATCATCATCACCTCCTTCTTAGTCTCTCCACGGTTCTGGTTCCTCATGTGGGTTTCACATCTCCCAATCTGTTTGAGGTTGAAATATTCCATGATAAGAAGTTTTGTTTTGACTATGAGGGGTCTTGCTGTTACTTCCACTGTGGTGTCAATTGCTTCGTTAGTTTTGTATTTTGTATTTTGTACTTCTTTGGGTCCTCCAGTCATCATTGTGTCCGCTATGTAGTTATTTGACTTGTTTTCCCTTATCCCCCTCATCTCTTTTATGCTCCAATAGCTTTGATGAACAGTTTGTTTGTGTGTGTGTGTGTGTGCGTATACTCACCTACATGTAGTTGTAAGGGCTTGTTTGCTCATGAATGCGTGAGCGAACATGCGTATTTGCACTTGCATGCTAGCTGGGTATAAGCAAGCAATTTCGTTCGTATCGCTTATTAGGCTTGCAGAATTTTCCCATTACACCTAAATAGTCTCCTTACCTGGCGCTGTGAGGCCGGAGCACCGGGCTTCAACGGCACCAACACCTGTAACACATTCTCTGGTTCCTGCCTCTTGCAAAGCGCAGTGGGTTGCAGTGGTTTGTCCAGTAGTTGCATGCTTTAACGATTTAGAACGGTTTCAAGCATTTTCTGCTCTCTGAAATATGGCTTATAAAGGAAAAAGTTACCAAAAAAAACATTTTTCTTAGATAATAATAATAATAATAAGATAAATCAGCAATAGAATTAGGATAATAAACTAAAAATTGAGGTCATTTACTGAGTCTGTCCTGTAATTTAAGCCATTTAACTGTTGATATATACAACCTGTGTACTACTTTCAACTTGACCCATTTTAATATTCCCAAATTGTAATTGTAGTTTACCACTCTGTATGCTGTTTCTGTCTTGTCATGTGTTGTGTATTTGTTTTTTTCAATAAAATAAAAAAAAATGTAATTTGAGTCATTTTACTGTTTGCTATATATAAAAACAGATGTACAAACAATGATGTATTTGTCTAGTATTAAGTAGTCTGTAACACATTAAATTTAGTAATTCCTAGGCATGATAGTGGCTCTTTGCACTGAAAATCAATATTATAATTACAACTGTAAACTACCTTTGTAAACAGGACTCCCTGCAACACGTCAATCACATTGTAAACTTGAAAAGAAATTAAAATTTGAATGCACCGGACCTACATTTTTGGGGCCCTGAAGCTTGAACTGTTATGGGGGGGTGGGCCTATTGCAGCTAGCAAAGGCTAGCCTACACGATACTTCAACAGCCTTTTAATTTTTATATTAACTATTATTTTGCATTGAATTACACTATGTTATTAATAATATTATTTTAAAAAACCTCGTACAGTAGACCCAAATTTTTTAAGCAATTTGGACTAAAGTGGCTTCTGGAGACCCTCCGGGATTAGAAGCCCTGAGGCTTAAGCTTCATTAATTTGACAGTGGATCCACCGCTTTAGTGGTCAACTAGTTTTCTTCATAAGTGGGACACCTTAAACGGTGAAACGTGTTAAGAGGGTCACAATTCGAAACAAGATGAACTAAAGAACAAAAAGACACAATACTGTGACTGGAAAAATACACACATAAGCAGTATAATGTGAGCCTTTATTGACAACGTTTCGCCCACGCAGTGGGCTTTATCAAGTCACAAACAGATCTACCTGGATAAAAGATACATGAGTATTTATAGGATTTAGTCAGGTAGATATGTTTGTGACTCGATAAAGCCCACTGCTTGGGCGAAATGTTGTCAATAAAGGATCACATTATACTGCTTATGTGTTTATTTTTCCATTGTGTCGGTATTTTATACCATTTGTTTCCACCGTGACTGGAACAATACACAAATAACCCGCACATAGGAAAGAGGAGCTTGTGACGACGTTTCGGTCAGACTTGGACTATTTACAAGTCGAACCGAAACGGCGTCATGAGCTTCTCTCTTCCTGCCTTGTATGGGCCAGTAGGCCTTCTGCAGTGTTCCTCCATTCTTATGTTCTTATGTGCGGATTATTTGTATATTTACATAGTAACTACCATCACAGAAAACTTAATAATAATTTCTTATATAAACTGAAAAAGAAACTCTTCCAGAATTTATTCATTTTACTGTAAAAATTATCATGGAATAACTGATTTAGATTTTAGAAAACTGAGTTGATAAATGGGACACCTGTGCAACAATCGGGAATCTTTATTCTGGAAACGTTTCGCCCTGCACTGACTTCTTCAGTCCAGTGCAGAGAAAGGGGGATGATGAGAAGGAGTTTGAGGTAATCAGTCCCTCAGACTGGAATCAATGTGCTCAGTCCATCAATCCTGACTAAAGGCTGAGGGACTGATTACCTCCAACTCCTCCTCATCAAACACCTTTCTCTGCATTGAACTAAAGAAGCCACTGCATAATAAACAGCCAAAAGTTCCACAAGTGTCTCATTTATCAAAAAATATAATGAATTCCAATAACTAGTTGACTCATTTAAAAATATCAAGATATTCCTTTCCTATTATTATATTATTTTGAAAAAATGAGATCCAGAATAAAAATCTAAATCATATTTCATAAGTTATAAGTTATAATCCCATTTCAAGTTATAATAACATTTCATAAGTTATAATCACATTTCATAAGTTATAATCCCATTTCATAAGTTATAATCCCATTTCATAAGTTATAATCCCATTTCATAAGTTATAATCCCTTTTCATAAGTTATAATCCCATTTCATAAGTTATAATCCCATTTCATAAGTTATAATCCCATTTCATAAGTTATAATCCCATTTCATAAGTTATAATCCCATTTCATAAGTTATAATCCCATTTCATAAGTTATAATCCCATTTCATAAGTTATAATCCCATTTCATAAGTTATAATCCCATTTCATAAGTTATAATCCCATTTCATAAGTTATAATCCCATTTCATAAGTTATAATCCCTTTTCATAAGTTATAATCCCATTTCATAAGTTATAATCCAATTTCATAAGTTATAATCCAATTTCATAAGTTATAATCCCATTTCATAAGTTATAATCCCATTTCATAAGTTATAATTCCATTTCATAAGTTATAATCCCATTTCATAAGTTATAATCCAATTTCATAAGTTATAATCCTATTTCATAAGTTATAATCCCATTTCATAAGTTATAATCCCATTTCATAAGTTATAATCCCATTTCATAAGTTATAATCCCATTTCATAAGTTATAAGTTATAATCCCATTTCATAAGTTATAATCCCTTTTCATAAGTTATAATCCCATTTCATAAGTTATAATCCCATTTCATAAGTTATTATCCCATTTCATAAGTTATAATCCCTTTTCATAAGTTATAATCCAATTTCATAAGTTATAATCCCATTTCATAAGTTATAATCCCATCTCATAAGTTATAATTATTCACATTTCATAAGTTATAATCTCAAAAATAAAAAAGCTCGATCGAATATAAGTTTCTTTATTCGATCACATATGAATTAATGTCATGAAAACTTGTATACGACACATTAAAAGCTTTTGTAATTACTTCAGCGTGATGTGATTTTCGGTGCTGTAGTTCAGTGGTGGAAGAATTAACATCAGTAAAGAACAAAAAGGCACAATACCGAGACGGGAACAATACACAAATAGAATTAGACACATGTGGGACATCTGGGTATCTTGTATTTGTAGACGTTTCGCCAACAGTGGCGAAACGTCTACTAATAAAGATACCCAGATGTGGTATATGTGTCTAATTCTTGATGCTGACGATATTATATACCATTTGTGTACAATGGTATATAATACAGCTCTATACATCACTAGTGAGACCTCATTTGGATTATGCAGCTCAGTTTTGGTCTCCTTACTACAGGATGGATATAGATTCATTGGAGAACATACAAAGAAGAATGACTAAAATGATTTACAGTATAAGAAATCTCCCGTATGAAGATAGACTTAGAGCGTTGAATCTCCACTCTCTGGAGAGACGTAGAATGAGGGGAGATATCATCGAGGTGTACAAGTGGATGATGGGCATAAACAAAGGAGATATTAATAAAATACTGAGGATATCGAACCAAGTAAGAACCAGAAATAACGGATTTAAATTGGATAAATTTAGATTTAGAAAGGACATAGGCAAGTACTGGTTTTCGAACAGAGTTGTAGATGCGTGGAACAATCTTCCGAGTACTGTGATAGAGGCTAGGACCTTGGGTGGCTTTAAAAAGAGATTGGACAAATATATGAGTGGGAGGGGCTGGGTTTGATTTGTGTCGTGAGTACGGGAATAAATTCTTAGGTAGTGGTGGTTTTGATAAGGACCTGCCTTGTATGGGCCAGTAGGCCTTCTGCAGTGTTCCTCCATTCTTATGTTCTTATGTAATACACAACTCGCACATAAGTTACGTTTCGGCCTGACTTGACCGAAACGTCGTTGTAAAGCCTTCTCCCTCCTATATGCTGGTTATTTGTGTATTAACACCAGTGCTTATGACGGACTTGAAATTTGCATTAAATTGTTTATTAGTAAGTCGTTACCGAAGCTTTGACTTCAGTTCTTGGGAAATAGTTTGTTTACAGATGTAAGTCTGTCAGGAATTGTAAACAGACTTGCAATAAACTTCTTAAAGTTTGCAGGTTTTTTCTTATAGTCTTTACGCTGAGGACAATGCGCGTAAGACTATCCATTACCGTACGGAGGATCGAGCCTCATCTAACTTGCGCTGAATGCCACACACTAGTCTAGCGGTTCACCGAGGCAGGGTCACCCGAAAAGTAATTTATACAGGAGAAGGGGTTACTAACCCTTTGCTCCCGGCATTTTAGTCGCCTCTTACGACACGCATGGCTTACCGAGGAAGGATTCTTTTTCCACTTTTCCATGGATAAAATATAATTTTGACAAATGTGAAGGGTAAAATTTCAAAGGACTGCTTTTCTTGTATATCAATTAGTCCTACCAAACCACGGGCGGGGATTGAACTCACCGCGAGTTCAAACCCCACCCGTAATGTGGTTTCTTTGCAATCGTGTCATTGCGATTTCGTGAGTCAATGAGTCCTACCAGACGTTTAACACCTGAATCACCCAGTGAATCTTCAATTAGACAGACGTATAACACCTGAATCACCCAGTGAATCTTCAATTGGACAGACATATAACACCTGAATCACTCAGTGAATCTTCAATTGGACAGACATATAACACCTGAATCACCTAGTGAATCTTCAATTGGACAGACATATAACACCTGAATCACCCAGTGAATCTTCAATTGGACAGACATATAACACCTGAATCACCCAGTGAATCTTCAATTGGACAGATGTATAACACCTGAATCACCCAGTGAATTTTCAATTGGACAGACCTATAACACCTGAATCACCCAGTGAATCTTCAACTGGATAATAACAGTTCAGTCTCCGGTTTCCATGCTTCTGGAAACTGCCAAATCTCTTTTTGTATTCACTCTGCAAGAGCATCAGTATTGTTGTAGGTTCGCCGGTAAATCCGGCCCGGGTCTTCTCCAAATGGCGACCCGGCAAGCGTCAGTACTTCACCGTATCTTCTCACAGGGATCTGTGAGTTGCTTTCCTTCTTGGATGAGAACTCTTCACGGCAGGAAAAGTCTGGACAATAACCTTCATTGAACTGCAACTGTTTTCCTGCACACTTGGATCTTCCTCACCTCTCATACCTTCTTAAAAAAATGAATATCCAATCTCTACCACATTTTGCTACCAATTTTTTTTTCGGGTCACTCTGCCTCGGTGGGAGACGGCCGGTTTGTTGATATATTAATAATAATAATAATAATAATAATAATAATAATAATAATAATAATAATAATAATAATAATAATAATAATAATAATAATAATACTAACAATAATAACAATAATAATAATAATCTTTATTTCTACAAGTACAGGTTCAAGGTATACAGACCATAGCTGACATCAATGACATGCTATTCAGAAAGCCCCTTGTTATGCAGAGCATTTCGGGCAAATTAGATCAGTTTTATCCCAGGATGCGACCCACACCAGTCCACTAACACCCAGGTACCCATTTTAATGATGGAAGAAGAGGGACAGCAGGCGCCTTAAGGAAACAAGTCTTAATGTTTTCCAGCCATACCGGGGATCGATCCCCGGACCTGAGTGTGTCAACTGAGTGCGCTAGCGATCGAGCATTCCTGTGATTATTTAATTTAGTAATAATGGCAAAATCACCGACAAAATATTAGATAAATGGACACAGATGCAACTAATGTGGCATTTTATTGTGGCAATGTTTCGCTCTCTAAGTGTTTGTCAAGTCATTACGGCTTGACAAAGCTCCTAGAGAGCGAAACATATATCTGTGTTCATGTACCAAACATTAGTTAACTTCCATACTTACTTTTTAGCCAATTGAATCTTTCTTTTGCACTCCTAGGAACCTGCTTATCTCCTCTGTCTTCTGGCACTTAAATAGCAAAAAAAGGCACAATACCGTGACTGGAACAATACACAAATAACCCGCACATAGAAGAGAGGAGCTCACGACGATATTTCTGTCTGACTTGGACCGAAACGTCTTTGTAAGCTCCTCTCTTCTATGTGCGGGTTATTTGTGTATTCTGGCACTTGGCTGTTAGACAAATAATTATTTATTTTAGAAAGACACGTAAGCAATCACTAGGACATATTATTACAAACCACTGCGGTCCTGGGACCTTAATTACTTCTAATATACAGAGAGAGAGAGAGAGAGAGAGAGAGAGAGAGAGAGAGAGAGAGAGAGAGAGAGAGAGAGGAGACAGAGAAAGAGAGGTGACTAAAGACTTCCATTTGGCATTTTTCAGTTCTTCGTGTATTTCTAAATGAATTTGTCGGTATCTATTACCTAGGTTTATACCACAAATAATTATTATTGTCCTCCATTTAAATTTTTAACCACTGGGCAGGTGTCAAAAGGCTTTCGTATCTAAGTGTTACCATCTTCTGCAAGTGTGGAGTCAGGAAGAAATGAGATTCTAGGTGTATGGTAGATGGGAAGGGAGGACGAGTGGGGGTAGTAGATAGAGCGAGAGGGGAAAGGAACAGAAAGCTTTTAAGAGAGGAGTCAGGAGAGTAGAGTGGCGAGATATGAGTGGGAACATCAACTATGGAAGAAAAGAGTGGAGTGAAGAGAGTGGAATGGGAAAATCATCTGTGGAATAGAAGAGTGGAGTGGGACCACGAAATGTTAGAGGTTAGAGAGACTCAGAAGTGGGAAGGAGAGATCTTCTAAGTTTCCAGCTGTATTTGCTTTTGACAAATGACCATAATGATTTCATGATAATGGCTTTCTTTTGTGTCTAACAAAATAATATAAACCACGTTACCTGTATACTGCAGAAAAGAAATATAATTATTATTACTATTATTATTATTATTATTATTATTATTATTATTATTATTATTATTATTATTATTATTATTATTATTATTAGTAGTAGTAGTAGTAGTAGTAGTAGTAGGAGGAGGAGGAGGAGGAGGAGTAGGTAGTAGTAGTAGTAGTAGTAGTTGGAGGAGGAGTAGGTAGTAGTAGTAGTAGTATATGCCTTTTTGGTTTTGGGAAGGACCTGCCTTGTATGGGCCAGTAGGCCTCCTGCAGTGCTCCTCCATTCTTTGCTCTTATGCTATCTGGTGTGTGCGTGCACTAGTTGGGTGGATAATGGGTTCATTCAACCGAGTTGAAGTGCGGATTATCCACCGTGTTACATCTATATATAGAAGCTAAATTAGCATGTCCTACATCACTGTATGTATAGATGTTGATTCTCACCCATTCTCCCCACTCCTACCTCCCCCCAGCCTGACTATCAACTATCCACCTCCTCCCCACTCCTACCTCCCCCCAGCCTGACTATCAACTATCCACCTCCTCCCCACTCCTACATCCCCCTCCCCAACTATCAACTATCCACATATTCCCTACGTCTTGATTCCATCCATCAACTATCCACCCCATTTCCACTTTCTCCTGATTCTGTCTTACCCTCAATTCCTTCCCTAACTTCTTCCATCTCTCTTAAGGTGTTTCGAGATTGGTATGGTTCTCAGCGCAAAAACTGAGCTCTGTGGTTCGATCCCCGGTACGGGTAGAAATATTAGGACGTGTTTCCTTAAGACACCTGCTGTCCTTGTTCACCTAGCGGTAAGTAACTACTGGGAGTTGGCCGACTGGTGTGGGTCGCATCCTGGTGACAAAATAAATCTAATTTTCCAGAAATGCTCGACATAACCAGTAGCAGTAGTAGTGGTAGTAGTAGTAGTAGTAGTAGTAGTAGTGGTGATGGTGGTGGTGGTAGAAGCAGCAATAGTGGTAGTAGTAGTAGTGGTGGTGGTGGTGGTGATAGTAGCAGCAGCAGCAGTGGTAGTAGTGGTAGTAGTAGTGGTAGTAGTAGTAGTAGTGGTAGTAGTAGTGGTGGTGGTGGTAGTAGTAGTAGTTGTAGTTGTGGTAGTAGTATTAGCAGTAGTAGTAGTAGCAGCAGCAGCAGCAACAGCAGCAGTAGTAGTATTAGTAGCTGTAGTAGTAGTAGTAGTAGTTGCAGTAGTAGTAGCAGCAGTAGTAGTAGTAGTAATATCATTAATAGCTGTAATAGTAGTAGCAATAATAATTGGTTAATAGCATTTAATTAAATATTCCTTTCGTTCTCCTATATTTTCCTTATTCCATCCTTACGTTCCTGCCAGTAGGGAATGAACAGAGCCTTCTGCTTTTCTATCATTCCTCAATACAGACAGAAATTGTAGACTTTCCCGGAAATGTATTTTTATTTAGCTTTCAAAAAATAATAACAAAAGGCCTTCCTTTTTTCTTTAAAGGCCTAATTGTCCCAGGTTTACATTCCACTGTCTCTTGTTCTCTCTCTCTCTCTCTCTCTCTCTCTCTCTCTCTCTCTCTCTCTCTCTCTCTCTCTCTCTCTCTCTCTCTCTCTCTCTCTCTCTCTCTCTTTGCCTTCTCTTTTCTCGGCCAAAAGGTTAGGGACAATCCTTATATTTTCACAAAAGGTCTTTACTTCCTTGTTTACATATCTTTATCTCTACCTGTCTCTTGTTTCCCTTTCTTTCTCTTTCTGCCTCTTATTTTCTCTCTTTTATCTCTACCACAAGGGTTTTCGAAGCCTTTTTTCTACTAAAGGCCTACACTTGCTTGTTTACGTACCTTTATTTATGTCTGTCTCTTGTTTTCCTCTCTCTCTCTCTCCCTCTCTCTGTCTTTTCTTTTCCTTCAATTATCGCGACTACAAGGCTAAGCCAAGCCTTTTTTTCCTATCAAAGGCCTTCACTTCCTCCCTGTTTACATACCTCTATCTCTAGCTGTCTCTGTTCTTTCTCTCTCTCTTCCTCCCCTTTCTTTCCCCTCTTCTATCTCGACCACAAGGCTAGGACCAAGCATCGTATATCATCATTTTTCCACTGTCACCCACCCGTCACAAATCCCACCATTAATCAGAGCTCCGGATGTTTACTCTCCTGCCTTCCATGGGCAGGGGCTTCCTATGGTCCAGAGGAAACTGGGTATCTCTCTCTCCGAGCTTCCAAGGGTTTCGCAAAATGGCATTGTGCTTTGGAAAATAGCGAAACATAAAAGTAGACTTGCGTTTCAGAGCACGCTTTTATTGAGACGACGTTTCGGTCTGTGTACAGTTTTATCAAGTTTGAATTTCCCGAAACATTGTTAGAGTAAATATATATATATATATATATATATATATATATATATATATATATATATATATATATATATATATATATATTTCATGAAACATTGTTAGAGTAAATATATATATATATATATATATATATATATATATATATATATATATATATATATATATATATATATATATATATATATATATATATGCAAGACAACCACTATGAAAAACTAGAAGAATTCCAAGCGCTTTCGTGACTACTCACATTATCAAGGAACTATAAAGGAAACATGACAAGAAGGCTTATAAAGGGGCAGAATACACCTCACAGTCACATCACACTAACAAAGACAACACCTCACAGTAGCGTAACATCGCATCGCTACTGTGAGGTGTTGTCTTTGTTAGTGTGATGTGACTGTGAGTGTATTCTGCCCTTTATAAGCCTTCTTGTCATGTTTCCTTTATAGTTCCTTGATAATGTAGATCAAGCCTTGAATTCTTCTATTTTTCATAGTGGTTGTCTTGCATATTTTGATATCACCTGTTTACTGTGATCTTTTTGCATATATATATATATATATATATATATATATATATATATATATATATATATATATATGTCGTGCCGATTAGGTAAAACTTGCGATTTTGGCTTAAATAGCAACGCTCATTTTGCCATATAAGACAAGTGAAAATTTGTGTATGCAATAATTTCGCCAAAATCATTCTGAACATAACTAAAAAAATATATTTCATTGTGCTTGTTTATTATTAAATTATTGTAAACGTATCTAAAATATATTTAGTTGGGTTAGGCTAAATTAAATTGCGCTTGTTGTAATAAGGTTAGGTAGGTTTTCAAAGTTTTTCTTGGAACAAAATTATAAATTTTTACATTAACATAAATGAAAAAAATATATCTTTAAACGTATAAGAGAAAATTTTAGAAAGGACTTAATTTTAGATGAGTTCTTGCTAATTGACCAGTTTTACCTAATCGGCACGACTATATATATATATATATATATATATATATATATATATATATATATATATATATATATATATATATATATATATATATATATATATATATATATATATATATATATATATATATATATATGAGTGTGTGGCTGGTAAGATGCAATATTTTTAATAGAGAAACTAGAGGCAATATCATGTGAAGGGTTTCCGTGTCACTTTCAACCATCCCTCCTCTCCCTTTTCTCTCTCCCTTACATATTTATCTATTTTCTTCTTCGTCCCTCCTTCCTCACATTTTTCCTGTCCTTCCACGTATGTTATTCCTTTTTCTTCATAGCAGAAATGTTTCTCTTTTTATTGTTGTCGTATCATAATTCTCTCTCTCTCTCTCTCTCTCTCTCTCTCTCTCTCTCTCTCTCTCTCTCTCTCTCTCTCTCTCTCTCTCTCTCTCTCTCTCTCTCTCTCTCTCATTTGGAAATGAAAGCAATTAGGTTCGATGCGAGGAAGGAGAAAGTAAGAACATCAGAGCATAGGACTGCATCACAGGCCATGCTAGGCAAGTCCAAGTCATACCCACTTAGCTGCAGTTCCTTGGATCAAGAGCCCTTCACCGGCATCAAGGCCCCTCCTTGGAGGTTCTTTCTCGGGACATATAAGCATTTTTTTCCTTATTTATATCTTTTGTAACTGAAGATCTGTTGTTGTCACTAGATTTTTCTCCTTGTATTCGTGGGAGGAGTTTTGAAAAGTGTCTTGGTCTAAGATAGTTGAGATGAAGTTGGGAGATGCTGGTTGGAGGTGGGGAGGTGCTGGGTGGAGGTGGGGAGGTGCTGGGTGGAGGTGGGGAGGTGCTGGGTGGAGGTGGGGAGGTGCTGGGTGGAGGTGGGGAGGTGCTGGGTGGAGGTGGGGAGGTTCTGGGTGGAGGTGGGGAGGTGCTGGGTGGAGGTGGGGAGGTGCTAGGTGGAGGTGAGGAGGTGCTGGGTGGGGGTGGGGAGGTGCTGGGTGGATGCGGGGAGGTGCTGGGTGGAGGCGAGGAGGTGGCAATGCATAGATGAAGTGTCTGTCAGTATGTCAAGTCTGGAGAGGGAGAGATGGAGTGGTAGACGAAAAGAAGGAAGGAAACGAGAGGGAGAAGATGAGTGGGATAAAGGGAAGGAGGGAAGGTGAAACGAACGAGGAAATAACGCAAGGAAAGGAGAAGAAAGAGTAACAAAGGAAAGCAGAAGAGGAAAGATAATCAGGTGAATACATGGGATAAACAGATAACAGAGACCTTGGAAACCCACACAGAGGCTGTCTACTGAGAACTGTCTACTTCTGTTTAGACTAGGGACTACCATCTATTATCTTGGTGTATGAGTCAAGGATTGAAGAGCAGAAGGCTCTCTTCCCTCCCTCCACTCCCTCGACCACCTATGGCATGAAAACAGTACGAGGAGAGAAGAATATATCACACCACTTTGAAGAGTAATATGGAATTTAGAGTACTCTTGTTACTCTACTTCCACTCTATGAGATTCTCATTGCAATTATACGCATTGCTTTCAGGCCTACTTCAACACTTGTGGTAGTCTCAGATTCCTTTAGTGCTTTGCAAGCTATCAAAAAATTTCATTCGCCTAAACCCTTAGTTCTTCGTATACAACTTTTGTTGTACCGCGTTGTGTTCTGTTCTGCTATATCTATCATAACTCTCTACGTCTTCTACTACTTCTATAATGTTTGTTCGAGTGTATCGTTGCCATCTGATAGTCTTGATGCAGTTGCTCAGCAGGCATCAGGAATTTGTGGGTTTAGTTGTGGAGTGAGGTAGCGAGGGTCCTAGGCAACATCTCGCTTCTGCCTTTCTCACTGTACCTGTGCCTGGTCACTATAATGTATTATCGCGTTATCTGATATGTAAAATAATTTGGGCTGACCAGCAATTTTGACTAATAGTCAAAACTTGCTTAGAAAACTCACCTAACCTTCCTTAAGCTAGTATTACATGTCAGATAATGCATGTGGTCCTGAAGGCTCTGGCCACTCCTCCCACGAGGGTAAGTTGTATATATAGTTGAATCCTTTGCTTGCAAAGTGCATCTCCAGCTACGCACTTGTATGACTGCATTGTCTTGGCACCTACAACATAACCAGGTAGTTTATTCCATTCTGTTATGAGACTCAAAGAAAAAGCCTTCGCTTTCGTTGGTGTTTCATTTTCTGTCTAGTAGTTTCATTTCAATGTTGAAGAATGAGACACTTTTCCAACATATGGGAATCTTTATTATGGAAACGTCTCGCCACACAGTGGCTTCATCAGTCCAGTACAAAGATGAACGGTGTAGAGAGAGGAGGAGTTTGAGGTAATCGGTCCCTCAGCCTGATGAAGCCACTGGTTGGCAAAACGTTTGATCATGAAAGATTCCCACGTATTGCACAAGTGTCTTATTCTTCAATGTGTCGATTTCCTAAAACATTTATTTCAGTGCCATATTTCGAGTTATGAACACAGCACATAAAATAACTCCTTATGTGTGAATGTGTCGAAGCCATTAAATATCTTATGGGTTTAAATGAGATCTTCTCGCAGCCTCCGTTTCCAGAGAGAGAGAAAAATATCTAATGCTTTGAGCTTTTATTCCTCGCTCATCTCCGCTGTATAAATCTTGGTAATAGATTCCGACAAACTAGTTTAGAAAGACACGTGAGCAAACACTTTGGGTCCTGAGACCTTGATCACTTCTAGCATATAGAGGTCCACGTTCATATAGATTTGGCAGGACGGGTCCTGACCCGGGTCTTCTCCATATGGTGACTCGGCACTGGCTCCCGAAGGAGTGTCAGAGTTTGTACAAGTGATGTACCGTTTACAGCCTACAGCAGGGGCGCTGTGAGCATTCTTGAACCGTATACAGCCCTAAGGCGGGGGTAGCCCTATGACAAGGGCGAGGTGAGTCGTCTTTGTGTCAAGAGAGAGGTTAAAGTGAGTGATACATTACGACATATGGCATCTTAAATGCCATATGGCATTTAAGATGCGATCTAAGAAGAGTTTAAAGAGTTTATGATGTCTTGTGTCTTGAGTTCAAAGTTTCTAACTATAATCTAGCAATCTGCTAACGCTGCGTGGCTGTTCGCAGATAAGCAGTGCCTTGTAATTTTGAAGTCAATACTTACGAAGTGAATGAACAGGTACGTTAGAGACACAGATAGAGGGAGAGGGAGAGAGAGAGAGAGAGAGAGAGAGAGAGAGAGAGAGAGAGAGAGAGAGAGAGAGAGAGAGAGAGAGAGAGAGAGAGAGAGAGAGAGAAGAGAGAGAGAAGAGGAAGATGAAAGCAGGAAGCAGGGAATGTGTGGTGGTCCTTAAGTAGAAGTTCTTGTTCACTTTAAGTGCACTTGATATATTTTTATAAGTCAAAAGTTAAATAATTTTCTTTGGGTTGTTTCTGCTGGCTGCTGACTAGCTGGTTTGTTTGCTCTTCTGTTTGCATGGTTTTTGTGTTTGCTCTCACTTAGTTGTGCTTGCTAGGGTTAAGCCTCAGTTCTTGGCCCGGTCTTTCAGATTTTATTACTAGTATTATAGTTGTTGCCATTATTATTATTATTATTATTATTATTATTATTATTATTATTATTATTATTATTATTATTATTATTATTATTATTATTATTACACGGAGAACCAGAACACACGAGAAAGAAACTTATGATGTCGTTTGGGGCGATCAGTCCCTCAACTTAAAGTAGAGGTAGGAGCAAAATAGGATGACTTGGAGGGTGTATAAATATGTAGTAGAGGGAAGGCAAGGTAAGGGTCGTCCTAGGAAAGGTTAAAGGTTAAAGGTTAAAGGAGGTTTTGTGTGCAAGATGCTTGGACATACAGCAGTCCTGTGTGAGAGTCTCAGGAGTGAGTGGAGACAAATTGTTTTTGAGACTTCAAGAGCTGTTGGAGTGTGAGAAAGGTGATATTTTATGAGGGGATTCAAGGAAACCGGTTAGCCGGACTTGAGTCCTGGAGGTGGGAAGTTCAATGCTTGCACTCTAAAGGAGGCGTTTGGAGTGACATCTAAACTGTCGTATCTGCGCGTCTCTGGCAAGACAGTAAGACAATGACAGTTTATATGATGGTGAAACTGTTTCTTTCTAAGGTCACCCTGTCTCGGTGGGAGACGGCCAGCGTGTTACACACACACACACACACACACACACACACACACACACAGAGGAGATAGAAGGGCCTCCAGAAAGGAGGAGAGGTAGGGTACACCATCAGGTACTGGACACAATACACACAACTGAGGAGGAAGTGAAGAGGCTACTAAGCGAGCTAGATACCTCAAAGGCGATGGGGCTGGATAACATCTCTCCATGGGTCCTGAGAGAGGGAGCAGAGGAGCTATGTGTACCCCTAACAATGATCTTCAACACATCTATCGAAACAGGGCAACTACCTGAGGTATGGAAGACAGCAAATGTAGTTCCAATTTTTAAAAAAAGAGACAGGAACGTAGCACTAAACTACAGACCAGTGTCACTGACATGTATAGTATGCAAGGTCATGGAGAAGATTATCAGGAGAAGAGTGGTGGAGCACCTAGAAAGGAATGAGCTTATCAACGACGGCCAACACGGTTTTAGGGACGGGAAATCCTGTGTCACAAACTACTGGAGTTCTACGACAGGGTGACAGCAATAAGACAAGAGAGAGAGGGGTGGGTAGATTGTATATTCTTGGACTGTAAGAAGGCGTTTGACACAGTTCCACACAAGAGATTAGTGCAAAAGCTGGAGGACAAGGCAGGGGTAACAGGGAAGGCACTACAATGAATCAGGGAATACCTGTCAGGAAGACAGCAGCGAGTCATGGTACGTGGTGAGGTGTCAGAGTGGGCGCCGGTGACGAGCGGGGTTCCACAGGGGTCAGTCTTGGGACCAGTGCTGTTTCTGGTATTTGTGAACGACATGACGGAGGGAATAGACTCCGAAGTGTCACTGTTTGCAGATGATGTGAAGTTGATGAGAAGAATTCAGTCGAACGAGGACCAGGCAGAACTACAAAGGGATCTGGACAGGCTGCAAGCCTGGTCCAGCAATTGGCTCCTGGAGTTCAACCCCACCAAGTGCAAAGTCATGAAGATTGGGGAAGGGCAAAGAAGACCGCAGACGGAGTACAGCCTAGGGGGCCAGAAACTGCAAACCTCAATCAAGGAAAAAGACCTTGGGGTGAGTATAACACCAGGTACATCTCCTGAGGTGCACATCAACCAAATAACTGCTGCAGCATATGGGCGCCTAGCAAACCTAAGAACAGCATTCCGACATCTTAATAAAGAATCGTTGAGGACCCTGTACACTGTGTACGTTAGGCCCATACTGGAGTATGCAGCACCAGTTTGGAACCCACACCTAGCCAAGCACGTGAAGAAGCTCGAGAAAGTGCAAAGGTTTGCAACAAGACTAGTCCCGGAGCTAAGGGGTATGTCCTACGAGGAGAGGTTAAGGGAAATCGACCTGACGACACTGGAGGACAGGAGAGATAGGGGGGACATGATAACAACATATAAGATACTGAGAGGAATTGACAAAGTGGACAGAGACAGAATGTTCCAGAGATGGGACACAGCAACAAGGGGACACAGTTAGAAGTTGAAGACTCAGATGAATCACAGAGATGTTAGGAAGTATTTCTTCAGTCACAGAGTGGACGGGAAGTGGAATAGTTTAGGAAGTGATGTAGTGGAGGCAGGCTCCATACATAGCTTTAAGAAGAGGTATGATAAAGCTCATAGCGCAGGGAGAGTGACCCAGTAGCGGCCAGTGAAGAGGCGGGGCCAGGAGCTATGAATCGACCCCTGCAACCACAACTAGGTGATTACACACACACACACACATATACGCAAGACAGCCACGGGGGGTGAAAATGTTTAGTTCAAGTACTTGCACACTTCTCAGTGCTTCATCAGGAGCTGTGCAATGTTGCAAGGCAACAGCTGAAGGAGTGGGGGAAGTTTTCTCAGAGTAGCGCCGTGCGGGTTTGTCACCTGCAATCTCTCTCTCTTCAGAGAGAGGCTGCGGCACTGTACTTCCCATCTCCAGGACTCAAGTCTGACCTGCAAGTTTCCCTGGAATCCCTTCATAAATGTTACCTTGCTCACACTCCAACAGCACGTCAAGTCCTAAAAACCATTTCCCTCCATAGGCTCCTATCTAACACGCTCACGCATGCTTGCTGGAAGTCCAAGCTCCTCGCACACAAACCTCCTTTACCCCCCCCTCCAACCTTTCCTATGCCGACCCCCTACCCTGCCTTCCCTCCACTACAGATTTATACACTCTCTAAGTTATTCTATTTTGTTCCATCCTCTCTACATGTCCGAACCACATGAACAGCCCCTCCTCAGCCCTCTGAATAATAGTTTTAGTAATTCCGCACCTCCTAATTTCCAAACTACGGATTCTCTGCATTATATTCACACCACACATTGCCCTCAGACATGACATCTCCACTGCCTCCAGCCTTCTCCTTGTTACAACATTCACCACCAATGCTTCACACCCATACAAGAGTGTTGGTATAATTATACTCTCATACATTCCCTCTCTTTGCTTTCATGAATAATGTTCTTTGTCTTCACAGACTTCTCAGTGCACTACTCACCTTTTACCCCCTCGTCAATTCTATAATTCACCTCATCTTTCATAGACCCTAATTTTTTTGTTATCCTCATCACCTTACTCTTTCCTATATTCACTTTCAATTTCCTTCTTTTACATACCCTACCAAACTCATCCACCAACCTCTGCAATTTCTCCTCAGAATCTCCCAAAAGCACAGTGTCATCAGCAAAGAGCAACTGTGACAACTCCCACTTTGTGTTAGATTCTTTATCTTTTAACCCCACACCTCTTGCCAACACCCGCGCATTCACTTTCTTACAAAACCATCTATAAATATATTGAACAACCATGGTGACATCACACATCCTTGTCTAAGGTCTACTTTTACTGGGAAGTAATCTCCCTCTCTCCTACACACTCTAACCTGAGCCTCACTATCGCAGACAGATGGTTTTAACAATGAAGACACAAATGTCTCTCACATTGGCAAAAAGAGAGAGGGAGCCAGTATATATAGGCAAGCTTAACAGGGACGAGACCAAGGGAGGAAAAAGTAGTAATAGTGATAGTTGTAAGCCTGCTGGTAGTAGTAGTAGTAGTAGTCGTGATAGTAGCGAGAGAAGTTTTGGTGCCTTTTGTTCTTTAACAATGCAGAACAAGCCACATGGGGATGGAAATCATTGGCTCTTGATCTTACGCACTCTCGTGTGTCGTCAGGATCTATGCAATGTTGCAAGACAGCAACAGATAGCAGGGGAAATTTTCTGAGGAAAGGCGGAAGGTATCAGTGGCAATGAGAGATTCCGCACTATGGCAACTTAACGAGAGAACTCGTTAAACACCCAGCTTAACGAGAACTTTATTATAATAAAATACTGATCAAATATGAAAAGTAACGCCCCATCATAAAGAGAAATTATATAAATTACGAAGCTATGGGGAAAGGTGCAAATGCAATAAAATGCGTGACTTTATTGACAACGTTTCGCCCACACAGTGAACGTTATGTAGTCACGAACAGATGTGCCTAGGGAGAGAGAATGTGAGTATATGTAACGTGACGAGCCAGGTGAGGTATGATTGTGATCTGTTTGTGGGCGAAACGTTGTTAATGAACTATCGCATTATACTGCATTTGTATCTTTACCCTACGCCCAATCATCACATGAAATATTGTTCAAGAAACACATTGATCAACACTTCAGCAACACACCGGTCTTTGTGATCTGTTTGTGACTTGATAAAGCCCACTGTGTGGGCGAAACGTCGTCTTTGAAGTATCGCATTATATTGCATCTTTATCTTTATTCTTCGGTCTATCATCACATGAAATTTCGCGTAAGAAACACATTCAATACACCACTGACATACGTTCATACACAATTTGCAAAAATATGCAACAATATGCAACAGTTTGCAACATTTTGAAACAATATGTCACAATTTGCAGCAATACGCAACAATTTGCAACAACATGCAACAATATGCAACAATTTGCAACAATATGCAACCAAAAACAGATTAACGTAACACTCGTTAAACGTATTAACTAAATACGTTACGTATTAACTAAATACGTAACAACATTAAAGTAAAACACGAAGCCTTAGGGAAAACATGTCTAGTACACGAAAAGAACGAACGGGAAATGGACGAAGCAAAATCGAATTCGTCCCAACATCACGAAAATCCGCATTTACGAAATTATACAGGAACAAAAACCACGAAAATAAACACTGAAGAATGCCAACTAACAACACTTCAGCAACACACCACAACACTTTAAACCTCAGCGACAAAATCCTCGAAACCTCCCAAAACAACACAGCAAGAAACACAATATACACCGGACAACGCTCAGGGTTGTAAGATCTTTTATATATTGATGGTGGCTAGTGTGTGAGTGTGTGTGTGTGTGTGTGTGTGTGTGTGTGTGTGTGTGTGTGTGTGTGTGTGTGTGTGTGTGTGTGTGTGTGTGTTGTATGAGTGTGTGTGGGTGTTGTGTGTGTGTGTGTGTGTGTGTGTGTGTGTGTGTGTGTGCGTGTGTGTGTGTGTATGAGTGTGTGTGGTGTTTGTGTGTGTGTGTGTGTGTGTGTGTGTGTGTGTGTATGAGTGTGTGTGGTGTTGTGTGTGTGTGTGTGTGTGTGTGTGTGTGTGTGTGTGTGTGTGTGTGTGTGTGTGTGTGTGTGTGTGTGTGTGTCGTGTGATGGTAGATGGGTGGGTTTGGTGAGTGCGTAGGTGCGTATAAAGAGGAAGGGAAGTTGAGCGCAGGGACAACGGCATCACACCAACGGCTCATTAAGCATGATTTTCTCTCTCTCTCTCTCTCTCTCTCTCTCTCTCTCTCTCTCTCTCTCTCTCTCTCTCTCTCTCTCTCTCTCTCTCTCTCTCTCTCTCTCTCTCTCTCTCTCTCTTCTCTCTCTCTCTCTCTCTCTCTCTCCTCTCTCTCTCTCTCTCTCCCTCTCTATCTATCTATCTTAAAATCTTATTCTATCTATTGACTTATTATTTTCTTATTATCTCTATACTATATTTTCTGTATTGAGTGATAGAGCTAATTTTAAATAAAAAGAGAGTACTTGTTGGAAAGTTCAAATTCAAGGAGAAAGTGAGGTGAAAGTACGTGAAAATAGAGGAAAGCATAAAGAAAGTGAGGTACAGGTTAAGTGAAAGTTGGCCTCAATGGAAAAAGAAAGGGGGAAAGAATCAGGTTGAAATAGAAACAGTGAAAGCATGTTGCATGAGGTTTCATATGGGGCAACGTTTCGCTCTGTGAAGAGCCCTGATAAAGCTCCACAAGGGAGCAAAAATGGTCAATAAAATCTTGCTCCGCAATATTTGCCATTTCTTCTCTATTGATTGCAATATGTGATATCAAGAATCCTGGACCTTCCTAGCATGGTATGTAAGTCTCTTCAGCTTCACATTCCTCACAGACTATGGAGCAAAACTCTTCTCCAGGATGTGGGACTGACCACCTCAAAACTACGTCTTCAAGGGTGATGGACTGCTGCCTCCTCTGTACTCGACTGAAGAAGCCTACTGTGTAGGCTATACGTTTGGAAATAAATATACCTAACTGTTGCATGCAAATGTATCTTACTTAACAAATTGTGGGTATTGTATTCCATTATCATATTCACTCATCTTTGTATTAGGACTGAAGAAGCCACTCGAAACTTTCCTCTAATAAATGTCCTGAACTACACACAAGTGTCTTTTTACACATCTGTCTTATATTCCCACAGGTGTTATAAATAGTTTAGAAAACTGACAACGTTTCGCTCTCCAGGAACTTTGTCATGCCGTATAGGCTTGACAAAGAACCTGCCTAACATGGACCAGTAAGCCTACTGGATGTAAGAACCTGCCTAACATGGACCAGTAAGCTTACTGGATGTAAGAACCTTCCTAACTTGGACCAGTAAGCCTACTGGATGTAAGAACCTTCCTAACATTGACCAGTAAGCCTACTGGATGTAAGAACCTTCCTAACTTGGACCAGTAAGCCTACTGGATGTAAGAACCTGCCTAACATGGACCAGTAAGCCTACTGGATGTAAGAACCTTCCTAACTTGGACCAGTAAGCCTACTGGATGTAAGAACCTGCCTAACATGGACCAGTAAGCCTACTGGATGTAAGAACCTTCCTAACTTGGACCAGTAAGCCTACTGGATGTAAGAACCTTCCTAACATGGACCAGTAAGCCTACTGGATGTAAGAACCTTCCTAACTTGGACCAGTAAGCCTACTGGATGTAAGAACCTTCCTAACATGGACCAGTAAGCCTACTGGATGTAAGAACCTTCCTAACTTGGACCAGTAGGCCTTCTGTAGTGCTGGGTGGGAGAAGAACCTGCACTTGTGTTTCGCCACACAGTGGCTTGTTGAAAAGTGGTATAAAATACCGATGATTAAGACACATGTGGAATAGTTGGGAATCTTTATTGTTGAAACGTTTCGCCTACACAGTAGGCTTCTTCGCCTACTATGTAGGCGAAACGTTTCATTAAGTTACCCAACTGTTGCATACGTGTCTTAATCCTCAGCACAGTGGCTTCATCAGTCCAATACCTTTCCATGCCTTTACCCCCCAGGAGAAAGCCATGAGAAAGTGTAGAGAGAGCAATGTTTTGTACCATGAAACCCCCCAGAAGAAAGCCATGAGAAAGTGTAGAGAGAGCAATGTTTTGTACCATGAAACCCCCCAGGAGAAAGCCATGAGAAAGTGTAGAGAGAGCAATGTTTTGTACCATGAAGCGGGTATATCATGGTTTAATTCTAGACTGCATCCTTGGATCTCTCTTGAATCACTAAGTGTATTCCTGTGCTCACTCGACCACGGGGTAGAATATGCATCGGGAGAGTGTGTTTATGCAGTATCCACGACCCATGTATTGGGCAAATGTATATCACTGTCCTCTAGGAGAGATGCAAGAAGAGGCGTGTTTTGAAGACGACTGAGGTGCATGAACGGCCGTGTCTACGTGGAAAGAGGGAAAAATGGATTTGGAGATGCAGGAGAGGAGGAGAAAGGCAGGAAAAGATTAGGGAATGATGCAGAAGAGGGAAATGCAGGAAGAGATTGAGGGGAGAATGCAGAGGACTGGGAATTCAGGAAGAAATTGAGGGGAGAATGTACGAGACGGGGAAGGAAGGCAGGAAGAGATTGAGGGAGAATGTAGGAGACGGGGAAGGAAGGCAGGAAGAGATTGCGGGGAGAATACAAAAGACGGGGAAGGAAGCCAGGAAGAGATAGAGGGGAGAATGCAGGAGATAGGGAAGGCAGGAAGAGATTAAGAGGAAAATACACGAGAGGGAAAATGCAGGAAGAGACTGAGAGGAGAATCCAGGAGAGGGAGAGGAAGGCAGGAATAGACTGAGAGGAGAATGCAGACGAAGGCAAATACAGGAAGAGATTGAGAGAAGAATGCAAGAGAGGAGGAAAACAGGAAGAAAATTAGGCATAAAGAAGGGAGGTGGGTAAAAAAAAAGAGTGAGAAAGAGAGATAGTTCACTACTACTCAGGCCGTCGACATATGGAACAAGTTATATTAATGCTGGTAGAATTACCGACAATACGTTAAGTATAAGGACACAAGTGCGTCTAATGCGACATTTTACTTGTATCAACGAACGTCTTGACAAAGCTCCTGGAGAGCGAAACGTTGCCACAGTAAAATGTCACATCAGTTGCACTTGCGTTCTTTTACTTAACATGGAACAAGTTGCCAAATAGAGCAATTGTAAATCATAAAAAAGGTAGCTTTAAAAAGAGTGAAAACAGGAGAGTTTGAGGACTTGCTTAGCATGGACCAGTAGGCCTACAGCAGAGCTAGGTGTGAGAAAAACCTACCTAGCATGAACCAGTAGGCCTACACCAGTGTTAGGTGTGAGATCCTACCTAGCATGGACCAGTAAGCCTACACCAGTGCTAGGTGTGAGAGGAACCTACTTAGCTTGATCCAGTAGGTCTTCTGCAGTGGTTCTCCAGTTGAATGTTAATATGTATTGCCTCGCATTCTCGGTCATAAAACAATAAATCAGGTGTGGGTTATTCAAAACGTGGAATAGTGAAGACTCGATCCTCCGTTCTTGCTGCCCCGCCTTTGAGTAGTCATATCCAACCATTCTCTCTCATACATAGTGCAAATCCCTCTCAAATCCAACCATTCCCACTCATACATAGTGCAAATCTCTCTCAAATACAACCACTCCCACACATACATAGTGAAAATCCCTCTCAGATCCAACCATTCCCACTCATACATAGTGCAAATCCCACTCAAATCCATCCCCTCTCACAACACGCTGTCCAGCTACACTACTTAAGTAACACGTCTCACTGATTTTTAATTTTGATAAAAAAAAAAATAGCACGTGGACAACACGGATGGAAAAAATAACACACGTTGAAGCAACAACGTTTCGCCCGTCTGGATAAAGCTCGGGATGATTCATTCCTTTATGAAATAAAATGAAATGATTAAGAAGTGTCTTATGGGGAAAATTTGGTTTGTTGTTCTCTAAATGGATTTCTGCTACGGCGATGCTGGACATAGCGAAGGTATTGTGTCCTGGACGAGAGAAAGTTACTCTCTCTCTCTCTCTCTCTCTCTCTCTCTCTCTCTCTCTCTCTCTCTCTCTCTCTCTCTCTCTCTCTCTCTCTCTCTCTCTCTCTCTCTCTCTCTCTCTCTCTCTCTCTCTCTCTCTCTCTCTCTCTCTCTCTCTCTCTCTCTCTCTCTCTCTCTCGGTAGCTTCAGGTATATTTGCAGCTGGACGCCAACTGTGACTGTCAATATAAGTAAGATAATATTTGTTGGAATTTGTAACCATGGGTAGGTAAGGTTAGCCACCCACCTAAAGCTTATTTTCTCTCTCTCTCACCTTCTCTCTCTCTCTCTCTCTCTCTCTCTCTCTCTCCTCTTTTACACAGCGTTTTACAAGGTTAGGTCAGGTTCCTGACTTTATTTACAAGCTCATTTGAAAGCCCTTTTATTGTTATGAGACACATATAGGGAACAGGATGAAATTGGAGCCATTTGTGGGCCAGCAATTTCATTTGGTCAACTGGCTTTATTTCATTGATGTCATTATGCTGTACGAACGTGTTCCTGACTCGAGTCATCTCTCTCTCTCTCTCTCTCTCTCTCTCTCTCTCTCTCTCTCTCTCTCTCTCTCTCTCTCTCTCTCTCTCTCTCTCTCTCTCTCCCACTCACCCACCAGAGACAGACTACACTGCTCATTTAGCTATGAGGTGAGACGCGTGAACCTACAAAAAAAAAATAAGCGAAAACTTCCAGACAGGAAGATTACGGACTGAGAAAATCCATCAATGATAATCCTAGCGAGAATATCCTACAAGCGCTGCCCATTACGCTATTTTTAGCTTTCAAGCTGGGATAATAATGCCACGTAAGGAGCTTCGAGCTTAGCTGCCGCTGACGACCAGCTGTCTAATTTAAAGACACAGAGCTTCTTACCACGACAATTTGTACGCTTGCGGGTGTTTTTATGGCTGACTGGCGCTTATTTTGGACCGTACTGACTAAATATACGTGACAGGAATCGTTTGCCTTACTGTGTGGACGCTGGCGTTCCACAGGATGGATATGCGGGTGCACAATTAACCAGCCACTTCGGTGGCTAAATCTAAATCTGTCCTGTCACTAGTTCAAGGTTGTGACTCACTTGACGTTGTATTAATGTTGGTAGAATTACCGACAATATGTTACGTAAAAGGACACAAGTGAAACAACTAATGTGGCATTTTATTGTGGTAACGTTTCGCTCTGAAAGGAGCGAAAAGTTGCAGCAATAAAAAGTCGCATTAGTTCCACTTGTGTTCTTTTACCTAACTTGTTCTCAGATTACTCCTTCAGCGTTATCTCTTCCTACTGTTCTTTTCCTTTTGCTCTTCTTCTTCCTTGTCTTGATCCTCTTCTGCTTTCTGTTTCTTTTCGATCTTTGTCTTTTAGGCCTAAATTTTAATCCAACGGTAGAAGGGGATGGCTCTTAGCAGACAGCCTTGACATGGACTTCCAAATTCTCTTTTCTTCTTCTTCTTCTTCTTCTTCTTCTTCTTCTTCTTCTTCTTCTTCTTCTTCTTCTTCTTCTTCTTCTTCTTCTTCTTCTTCTTCTTCTTCTTCTTAACATAAGAACATAAGAATGGAGGAACACTGCAGAAGGCCTACTGGCCCATACAAGGCAAGTCCTTATCAAAACCACCACTACCTAAGAATTTACTCCTGTACTCACGACACTAATCAAACCCAGCCCCTCCCACTCATATATTTGTCCAATCTCTTTTTAAAGCCACCCAAGGTTCTAGCCTCTATCACCCTACTCGGAAGATTGTTCCACGCATCTACAACTCTGTTCGAAAACCAGTACTTGCCTATGTCCTTTCTAAATCTAAATTTATCCAATTTAAATCCGTTATTTCTGGTTCTTACTTGGTTCGATATCCTCAGTATTTTATTAATATCTCCTTTGTTTATGCCCATCATCCACTTGTACACCTCGATGATATCTCCCCTCATTCTACGTCTCTCCAGAGAGTGGAGATTCAATGCTCTAAGTCTATCTTCATACGGGAGATTTCTTATACTGTAAATCATTTTAGTCATTCTTCTTTGTATGTTCTCCAATGAATCTATATCCATCCTGTAGTAAGGAGACCAAAACTGAGCTGCATAATCCAAATGAGGTCTCACTAGTGATGTATAGAGTTGTAAAATAATGATGTATAAAGTTGTAAAATAATGTATAGAGTTGTAAAATTCTTCTTCTTGGATTTGAGTGGGATTCGCGCATGAGTGGGTAGAATTGTCAAAGCTTATTTCTTGGGTAGCATTGAAAATTGGGTTGAGAAAATATTCTGTTAGTGGGACGGATTGTGAAGGACCTGCCTAGTATGGGCCAACAGGCCTGCTGCAGTGTTCCTCCTTTCTTATGTTCTTATGTTATGTTCTTATGTTCTTATGTTCTTCTTCTTCTTCTTCTTCTTCTTCTTCTTCTTCTTCTTCTTCTTCTTCTTCTTCTTCTTCTTCTTCTTCTTCTTCTTCAAGGAAGTACCTTGAAATTGTGATTGTGAAGCTCTGAGAGTGATTGTGGGAGTCCCGAAGACTCGGATCAAACTCACTCACCAACAGACAATTCTTGTTTACACATTGTAATTCTTCATTCGTATATAAGCTTAATCTCGTTAATTACTGTGAAGATAATGTTTAATGCACGAGTCTCGTTGACAGAATTAAATGAAAGCAAATAAATTAGGTTAGGTTAGGAAAGGTTTGTCAGGAAACAGGACTCGATTCCACTACAGGGAGACAAATGTCTCAAAAGCTGGGCAGCCTGGTTTACAAGCCGTGTTTCTTTCCCAGCCTGGGCACGTCAGTGAGCCTCAAACATGGATTCAAGCTATTTCAATCTCCTCCTCTATGTTCTGACCTCACAAGTGATTTTATATGTCAATTCACAGTGTCAGTCTCCCTGTAGTGGGATCGAGTACTGTTGACTGACATATATATATATATCCTTGTTGGGAAGGGCTCTTGATCCAAAGATTTGGAGCTACCCTATCCTTTCATGGAGGATAATAATAACAACAACAATAATTATAATAATAATAATAATAATAATAATAATAATAATAATAATAATAATAATAATAATAATAATAATAATAATAATAATAATAATAATAATAATAATAATAATACATATCTCGTCTTTTCAGAGCCAGGAGTGTCCCCCGGGAAGGAGAAAGGTATGGATGGATGTTTTCACGTCTCAATTACATTTATTTCATTAAAAAAAAAAGGTTTAGATCTTTAAAGTTTCATAAAGGATTTTTTTTTTTTTTTTGGGGGGGGGCAGAGAAATAACGTGTTCGTCATTTGATTTTTTACTGTGTGGAATTAATTATCGTTCTTTAGAGAGATTTTTGATCACGATTAAACCAGCACAAATTAACTATCTGTTCTGAAAATTGTGCTTCTAAATACGACACCAAACACGATGCTGGAATGCAGTGAAACCCCAGTATATCTGGCCTGGAGTTTTACGAGTCACTTGCCATGGGTTCTAACCCCACCCGTGACGTAGTCTGATTATATTCTTTACTTCCAAAGGAATTAAATACAGATATATCTTCATATACATTCGCTTGCGAGATATATATATATATATATATATATATATATATATATATATATATATATATATATATATATATATATATATATATATATATACCTCGGGATGTCTATATTTGTGTGCAAAATAACCACTGAAAAAACTTCTCGATTTCTCACCATATGAGAAATCACGAAAGCGCTTGGAATTTCACAATTTTTCCACAGTAGCTGTTTGTCATATAGTGATATCACCTGCTTACTATGACCTTATTGTACTACTTACCTGTGTGTATACTCTAAGAGTTAACTTTAACCCCTACCATAAATATTAAAGTATTCTTGACTGGAGGTGAGATGACAAGCAGCCTTAATGACCCTCGTGTGGTCGATAAGCTTCAAACCTTAGTAACCAACTAACCTATGACACAGGACGATAAAATGCGAATATAACGAGATATACTACAAACCGACTCGATATGATACACGACATGACTAGTATAAGACAATATACCAGGCAGCAACATAAACACGAGAAAATTGCACTTTCCCTGAGGCGAACTTACAAAACTTTTCTCGCAGAGATCAAAGAACAGGAAAAACTGGCTGTTTCTTCCTGGCTGTGGTGTCTGTTTTTGCTGTCACGTTATCATTGCTGTCACGTTACCATTGCTGTGATGTTAACATTGCTGTGATGTTAACATTGCTGTGATGTTACCATTGCTGTCACGTTAACATTGCTGTGATGTTAACATTGCTGTGATGTACCATTGCTGTGATGTTAACATTGCTGTGATCTTACCAATCCTGTGATGTTACCATTGTTGTGATGTTACCATTGCTGTGATGTTAACATTGCTGTCATGTTACCATTGCTGTGATGTTAACATTGCTGTGATGTTAACATTGCTGTGATGTTACCATTGCTGTCACGTTAACATTGCTGTGATGTTAACATTGCTGTGATCTTACCAATCCTGTGATGTTACCATTGTTGTGATGTTACCATTGCTGTGATGTTAACATTGCTGTGATGTTACCATTGCTGTCATGTTACCATTGTTGTGATGTTAACATTGCTGTGATGTTACATTGCTGTGATGTTAACATTGCTGTGATGTTACCATTGCTGTGATCTTACCATTGCTGTGATCTTACCATTGCTGTGATCTTACCATTGCTGTGATGTTACCAGTGCTGTGATCTTACCATTGCTGTGATCTTACCAATCCTGTGATATTACCATTGTTGTGATGTTACCATTGTTGTGATGTTACCATTGCTGTGATGTTACCATTGCTGTGATGTTACCATTGTTGTGATGTTACCATTGCTGTGATGTTACCATTGCTGTGATGTTACCATTGCTGTGATGTTTCTTTTGCTGTCATGTTTCCTTTGTTGTCATGTTTCCTTTGCTGTCATGTCACCATTTCTGTCATGTCATCATTGCTGTAATGTCACCCTTGCTGTGATGTCACTATTGCCTTGACGTCACCATTCCCGTGATTCACCATTGCTGGGGCATCACTGATGTGATGTCACCATTACTGTCATGTTATACAGTATCATTTGTTTATGTTTAGTAAAAAATGTAACATAGAAATGTACGGTAATATATATTGAGTGAATTCTTTTAAACTTTAATTGATGTCAACATGGGTAGCCAGTAAACAAACCACGGTACGGGCGGTGATTGAACTCGCGGCGAGTGAGTCGTAAAACTTCAGACCGACGCGTTACCCACGACTCACTCACCGTGAGTTCAATCCCCACCCGTACCATGGTTTGTTTACATTCGTGTCATTACGATTTCGTGAGTCATGTGTACCCAGTGTGCCCCTGGTATGCCCCATGGTGTGCCCCTGGTATGCCCCTGGTGTGCCCCTGGTGTGCCCCTGGTATGCCCCTGGTGTGCCCCTGAATGGCCCATGCTTTCACACGCTAGGAACAGACGATACACTTCTTTCAAACTTCAGTCAATTAGAAAAAAAATCGGATTGAATCGCTGTCACGTAAACTTTCAATTACTTATCTATTTTCTTCAGAAGTTAATTTCCAGTTTTGCCTGTTAGAAAAAGATTTGTAACTGTGTCAGCAACCTCTCAAGAGTTAGAGGCACTCAGAGCTTTTTAAAAAGCTCTTTAACTGCGTTAATATCAGCACCCTCTCAGAGTTAGAGATTCACACAGCTTTCCTTACGCGACGGTCTGGAGTTTTGAGACTCTCTGACCGCGGATTCGAACCCCACCCGTGGTATGTTTTTTTTATCCTTAAAGCTTTGTAACTGTGCTAGTATCAGCACCCTCAGGCTCTCAGGTTTTTCAAAAGAGAACTATTGTTTTCCTCCAGCAGCTCTTGCTTAAGAAGCAGCAGCAGAAGTAGCAACAGCACCAACAGCAGCAGCTGCAGCTGCAGGATGCAAAGTTTTCACTAATAAGTTGGTACAACCTCTGGCTAAGTTTGTTAATGATGTGGTGTTACTGGACGTAGTCGGCTTACAGAATTACCCAATGTAGGGGGCACTGGGAGGGAAGGTTGGAACCCAGCCACTTAACGTAGTTACGCAGCCATTTGAAAGAGTTTAGGTTAGGTAAGGTTTGATAGGACACAGGACAAGTGTTTCCTGACGCGGGTCTTAGTTATTCGATGACCCGCCGCTGGAGCTTTTGGTCATCTGACCGAGGCCTTCCGCTGGCTTACCCCTCCACCCCTTTAAATATTAAGGATATAATTATAACCATTTCTCTATTCCTGAAAGACATACAAAGATACATAGCTGAGAACTCACGGAACGGGTGGGGTTTGAAAGGTGGGAAGTGAGTCCTAAAGCCTAATTGACAAGGGTTTAAACTCTCACCCGTTCCCTGGTTTGTTTACAATCGTGTTACGATTTCGCAAGACAACTTAGCTGAGATAGATAAATAAATAACTGATATACTCAGATACAGAGCTTCTCCACGACATACACAGCTTCGCCACGCCATACACACCTTCACCACGCCATATAAAGGTTCACCACGCCATACACACCTTCACCACCACTCCATATACAGCCTCATCACGATATACACAGCTGATAAATGTACACACAAATTTTTTTTATTATGCTTAATAAAACTCTTTGCCAGTAAATCACATAAACACAATATAAATTTAATAAAGAAACAACAGTAACCAACAGTTAGTTGATCATATAAATCACATAATATAAATAATTTAATATTGTCTTGAGACAAAAAATACTATAACACTAATATAAATTCCCTTACCTGAATTTTCAGAGAAGAAAATAAGAAAAATCTTAATATTTCCTGAACAGAGAAATCATGATATTTCACAAGTGTCTTAAGTTTGAAGCCTTTCGACTTCATGTGGGTCATTAAGGGTGAATTTCACCTGCAAACTAACACCAAGAATAGTTCCATCTTTTAAAAACGACAATAAACTCTCAGTGGATATGAACTGGAGATTCAACACCCTGAAAATAGGTTGGGCAAATATTTTTCTTTGTGGGATTGGGTTTGAGAAGGACTTGCCTTGTATGGGCCAGTAGGCCTGCTGCACTGTTCCTCCATTATTATGTTCTTGAGTTCTTATTTATTACCTTGGATACACCCTCCCACAGTGCAGGTATATTGCAATATCGTAATATTGCAATATATGTCGAGATATGTCGAGTTTTAGACAAGGTTCCGCTTAAAGGTGAATATTTGGAGTAGGAGGATCGAGTCTCCAGCACTCCTCGCGTTGGACGGCTCAGACGGACTTACTGGGCTGGTGTTACACAGAAGTCCAGTGTCCTGTAGGATACATTGTCAAACTATCCAAGGCTTAGTATGTTTAAAAAGTAAGTTGAGCTTTTTTTGTGTGTACTCACCTAATTGTGGTTGCGGGGGTCTAGTTATAGCTCCTGGCCCCGCCTCTTCGCTGGTCGCTACTAGGTTCACTCTCTCCCCGCTCCATGGGCTTTATCATATTTCTTCTTAAAGCTATGTATGGATCCTGCCTCCATTATATCACTCTCCAGATTGTTCCTCTTCCTGACAACTCTATGACTAAAGATCCCTGTACTCACCTAGTTGTGGTTGCAGGGGTCGAGTATCGCTCCTGGCTCCTGTGTGTGTGTGTGTGTGTGTACTCACCTAGTTGTACTCACCTAGTTGTGGTTGCAGGGGTCGAGTCATAGCTCTTGGCCCCGTCTCTACACTGGCCTCCACTGGGTCACTCTCCCTGCGCCATGAGCTTTATCATACCTCTTCTTAAAGCTATGTATGTATGTATGTGTGTGTGTGTGTGTGGAAAGAGAGAGTTTTATCCACACACAGAGCACTCGGAACAATGCAGAGATGAAAAATGTATATTTCTTGTTTCCGTTCTCAGTGGTAAGGTTAAATTCAGCCTGGAGAATTTCTCTGTTGAATGGTCCACTTGTTTGGCCAGACCTCTCAAGCACGAGTGCTCTCTCTATCTCTCTCTCTATCTCTCTTTCTATATATCTCTCTCCCTCTCTCTCTCCTTTTCTCCCTCCCAGTAAAAAAATCAGTAAGAAGAACTTTGAAGGGGAAAATACTGCAGAAGGGACTCCATTCCCGAGAACACATAATAATAATAATAATAATAATAATAATAATAATAATAATAATAATAATAATAATAATAATAATAATAATAATAATAATAATAATAATAATAATAATAATAATAATAATAATAATAATAATAATAATAATAATAATAATAATAATAATAATAATAATAAAAATAATAATTTTTATTTGTACAAGTACATTTACAACTTATACAGCCCATAGCTGACATAAGTGACATACTATACAGAACGCCCCTGGTTATGAAGAGAAATTAGGTTAATTTTGCCCCTAGGATGCGACCTACACAGGTCGACTAACACCCAGGTACCTATTATGCTGCTAGGTGAACATGGACAGCAGGTGTCTTAAGGAAACACGTCCTAATGTTTCCACCCGTACCGGAATCGAACCACGGACCTCAGTGTGTGTGCTGAGTGCGTTACCAACCCAGCCACGGGACATGCGGAAGCATTATTCCACTAGAAGTCATGCAATACCGCATGATTGGGAGGCAGTGGCGAATCCGAATGTGCCCAGTTCCACACTCTTCACACTGTGTCCTTGTATTGATAAAGCCACTGGTTGGCGAAACGTCTACACTTATAGATACCCAAATATTGCACACGTGTCTAATTCATCAACTTGTCAATATTGTATATTATTAATGCAGTGAACGTTTGCTCAGTTGTGTCAGTGTGGTCGGCACAGTTACTAGCTTCTTCTGTCGTCAGGAAAGAGAGTGAAGCTCACCTGTCTGTGGTAATAAGCTGCTGTGTGTGTTTTCTCCTGTTTGTACTCACCTATTTGTGGTTGCAAGGGTCGATTCGTAGCTCCTGGCCCCGCCTCTTCGCAAGTCGTTACTAGGGCCACTCTCTCCGTGTTCCAAGAGCTGTGTGTGTGTGTTTGTGAACTTACCGAGCTCTGTTTGCCTCCGTCACTGCCTCATCCAAATCATTCCACTTTTCAACCACCTTGAGATAAAAATACTTCCTTACATCCCAGTAGATCATCCATATCTTCATCTTGCAACTTGATCGCGGTCCTCTTAATTCAAGCACACTATCCCTATCTACTTTATCTATTCCTCTTTAGATTTTCAGTGTTATAATCATGTCTTCCGTTGCCCTTCTATACAATAAGATCATCAAATTTAGTTCTTTCAACCAAGCCTCATCGTCCACTTCTCTCAGTTCCTGCACAACTCTGTTAAGCAAACTTTGGACCTTTTGCCACCTTCTGCACGTGCTTGACCAGGTGTGGGCTCCATGCTGGGGCCACGTACTCAATGATCATATTATTCTTTATCTTTTTGATACCACACCCGTTATTATTTTCCACTTATTCAGGTATCCTCTGATTCACTGGAGCACTCAGCCTTTTAACTCTACCACAACAAAGAAATGGAATAAAAACAGTACACTCTGACTAGGTATTCCAAGCCAAGTTGACTATAATCTCAATCACCAGCATGACCTAGATGGTTATATGCAGTTTAAATCCTATCGACTACTCGAGGGTCATTAAGGGTACATTTAACCTGATCACCATTAATCAAAACACAGATATTCTGAAAAACATACACCTACACACTTGCACAAAACAGAGATACACATAAAAACACACACCTACACACTTGCACAAAATAGAGGTACACAGAAAAATACACACCTACACACTTGCACAAAACAGAGACACGCAGAAATACACACACCTTGTGTACATACCCTCGTAGGATCCATTATTAAAGTAATACCTTGCTTACCTGTCTCAACCAACAGGAGATACAGAAATTCCGTGTATATAAGAAGTTTCAAAATATTCAGTGCCTGGAAATATTGCAACTTTTCTCCAACATTTCTCTATTGTATTGATGGATAAGAAAAAAAGGAATATAATATCAACAACGACTGACAAAAAAACACTTGAATATCCAAAAGTGGCTGGGCCACTTACACTGTCATCGTAGATAAATAGGTAAGTGGTAAATCAGGGAACCATTTTAATAAGCAAGTAGACCCCTTTATTACAGCTCTATACATCACTAGTGAGACCTCATTTGGATTATGCAGCTCAGTTTTGGTCTCCTTACTACAGGATGGATATAGATTCATTGGAGAACATACAAAGAAGAATGACTAAAATGATTTACAGTATAAGAAATCTCCGTATGAAGATAGACTTAGAGCATTGAATCTCCACTCTCTGGAGAGACGTAGAATGAGGAGATATCATCGAGGTGTACAAGTGGATGATGGGCATAAACAAAGGAGATATTAATAAAATATGAGGATATCGAACCAAGTAAGAACGAGAAATAACGGATTTAATTGGATAAATTTAGATTTAGAAAGGACATAGCAAGTACTGGTTTCGAACAGAGTTGCAGATCGTGGAACAATCTTCCGAGTAGGGTGATAGAGGCTAGGACCTTGGGTGGCTTTTAAAAAGAGATTGGACAAATATATGAGTGGGAGGGCTTGGTTTGATTAGTGTCGTGAGTACAGGAGTAAATTCTTAGGTAGTGGTGGTTTTGATAAGGACCTGCCTTGTATGGGCCAGTAGGCCTTCTGCAGTGTTCCTCCATTCTTATGTTCTTATGTTCTTATTATACGATCTTTATTATTAGATCTAGGGACTGATTACTTCTTCCTCTGTCTTTTATATATAATACTTTGAAGCTGAGGGACTGATTATCTCATCTTCTACTGTCTTCTGTATATAATTCTTCGAGTCTGAGACTACATTATCTTCTAATGTCTTCTGTACTTAGGGACTGATTACCTCCTTTTCAACAGTTTTCCGTTTATGTCACAGTATTGCACTGATAAAGCATTTTCACATTCTCGTTTCGTTGTTCTGTTCTACTCTATTGTATTATCTCATATTTGATGTAAAGTTGAGTTCATGAGGCAATATATGCATTCCAGCTTATCAGGAGAAAATAAGAGGAGGAACGAGGGAAGGAGAGGAGGAAGAGGAGGAGGAGGAGGAGGAAAAAGAGAAGGAGAGGAGGAGGAGGAGGAGGAGGCAAAAGGGAAGGAGAGGAGGAGGAGGGGGAGGAGGAGGAAGACGTGGACAATTACCTCTTGCCAACCGCCACTGTCGCCTCGTCTGCTAATCTAAAAATATTCACCAATTATTGAAGTTGAGCAAAAGTTGGCCTTAAAGGTCATATATGAGGAGTGTTTCTTCTCTCATCTCCTCTTACCTTCACACACACACACACACACACACACACACACACACACACACACACACACACACACACACACACACACACACACACACACACACACACACACACACACACACACACACACACACACACACACACACACACACACACACACACACACACACACACACGTTTGTCTCCTCAAACATCGGATAAAATAGTTCATGAACAAACAATGTTTACTGACGTGACAGTTGTGTCCAGGTTACTGGAGAAAGTCTACGGTCAACGCGCGCCGTGTTTGATTTATTCACTATTTTTTTTCAGTGTGAAAAAGGTAGCGAATACTGAAAACCATTTCCAAGCACGTTCGTGATTTCTCACATTATCAAGGAACTGTAAAAATGATAGGACACCGGAAGACTTAAAATTCTGAGATGTCACCTCACATAAGACCTGACACCTGACTCAGGAAGCTGATCGTGCGAGTGTAATGAAGATTTGGCCAGATAATACGAAAGCACTTCGAAATTCGCTATTCGATATATATATATATATATATATATATATATATATATATATATATATATATATATTTATAGATGGGGTTGTAAGAGAAGTGAATGCGAGGGTCTTGGCAAGAGGTGTTGGGCTAAAAGATAAAGAAGCAAATACAAAGTGGGAGTTGTCACAGTTGCTTTTTGCTGATGACACTGTGCTTTTGGGAGATTCTGAAGAGAAGCTGCAGAGGTTGGTGGATGAATTTGGTAGGGTGTGTAAAAGAAGAAAATTGAAAGTGAATATAGGAAAGAGTAAGGTGATGAGGATAACAAAAAGAATAGGTGACGAAAGATTGGATATCAGATTGGAGGGAGAGAGTATGGAGGAGGTGAATGTATTCAGATATTTGGGAGTGGACATGTCGGCGGATGGGTCTATGAAGGATGAGGTGAATCATAGAATTGATGAGGGGAAAAGGGTGAGTGGAGCACTTCGGAGTCTGTGGAGACAAAGAACCTTGTCCATGGAAGTAAAGAGGGGAATGTATGAAAGTATAGTTATACCAACGCTCTTATATGGGTGTGAAGCATGGGTGATGAATGTTGCAACGAGGAGAAGGCTGGAGGCAGTGGAGATGTCATGTCTGAGGTCAATGTGTGGTGTGAATATAATGCAGAGAATTCGGAGTTTGGAAATTAGGAGGAGGTGCGGGATTACCAAAACGATTGTCCAGAGAGCTGAGGAGGGGTTGTTGAGGTGGTTTGGACATGTAGAGAGAATGGAACGAGACAGAGTGACTTCGAGAGTGTATGGATCTGTAGTGGAGGGAAGGCGGGGTAGGGGTCGGCCTAGGAAAGGTTGGAGGGAGGGGGTAAAGGAAGTTTTGTGTGCGAGGGGCTTGGATTTCCAGCAAGCATGTGTGAGCGTATTTGATAGGAGTGAATGGAGGCATATGGTTTTAATACTTGACGTCTGTTGGAGTGTGAGCAAAGTAACATTTATGAAGGATTCAGGAAACCGGCAGGCCGGACTTGAGTTCTGAGATGGGAAGTACAGTGCCGGCACTCTGAAGGAGGGTGTAAATGTTGCAGTTTTATAACTGTAGTGTAAAGCACCCTTCATGCAAGACAGTGATAGAGTGAATGATGATGAAAGTTTTTTTTTCGGGCCACCCTGCCTTGGTGGGAATCGGCCGATGTGTTAATAAATAAATATAATATATATATATATATATATATATATATATATATATATATATATATATATATATATATATATATATATATATATTGAAGGCAGCGAGTGGTCACCGCTCCGTCAGCTGAAGAAAATCCATTGGGATACTGACGTGGGTGTGACAGGCTGGCCAGGCCTCCCTGGTGTTCCTGTTTACCGGGCCTCCCTGGCTTTCTTCCTGGTGTTCCTGTTTACCGTTACAATGCGTAAAGAAACATGACAACAAAATGGATCGAGCGTAAATATCAGTAGTATTCAAGTATAATAAATTTAGATTGTGGAAAAGAACAGGAAGATGTTAATTTTTGGTGGATACAGGAGAAGCAGTTGACCTTCTGGAATGGTAGTAGTAGTAGTAGAAGAAGTAGCAATAATAGTTGTAATAGTAGAAGGAGTGGTAGTAGTAACAGTAGAATTAATAGTAGTAGCAGAAGTGGTAGTAGTAATAGTAGTAGTAGGAGGGGAAGTGGTGGTAGTTGTAATAATAGTATATCTGGAGAGGGTCTCGGACGTCAACGCCCCCACGGCCCGGTCTGAGACCAGGCCTCTTGGTGGATCAGGGTCTGATCAACCAGGCTGTTACTGCTTCCCACACGCAAACTGACGTACGAAGCACAGCCCGGCTGGTCAGGTACTGACCTTAGGTGTCTGTCCAGTGCCTTCTTGAAGACAGCCAGGGGTCTATTGGTAATCCCCCTCATGTATGCTGGGAAACAGTTGAACAGTCTTGGGCTCCTGACATTTATTGTGTTGTCTCTCAGTGTACTCGTGGCACCCCTGCTTTTCATTGGAGGAATGTTGCATCTCCTGCCGAGTCTTTTGCTTTCATAGGGAGTGATTTTCGTGTGCAAGTTTGGTACCAATCCCTCTAAGTTTCCAAATGTATATTATTATGTATGTCTCTCTCGCCTGCGTTCCAGGGAATAAAAATCAAAGAACTTCAACTGTTTCCAGTAATTTAGGTAATTTATCGTACTTATGTGTGCCGTGAAAGTTCTCTGTACATTCTCCAGGTCAGCAATTTCGCCTGCCTTGAAGGGGGCAGTTAGTGTACAGCAGTATTCCAGCCTAGAGAGAACAAGCGATTTGAAGAGAATCAACATGGGCTTGGCATCCCTACTTTTGAAGGTTCTTATTATAAATCCTATCATTTTTCTAGCAGATACGGTAGATACATTGTTGTGGTCTTTGAAGGTCTGTGATAGTGGTATTATTATAATTTTATTATTATTTTTATTATTATTATTATTATTATTATTATTATTATTATTATTAGTAGTAGTAGTAGTAGTAGTAGTAGTAGTAGTAGTAGTAGTAGTAGTAGTAGTAGTAGTAGTAGTAGTAGTAGTAGTAGTAGTAGTAGTAGTAGTAGTAGTAGTAGTAGTAGTAGAAGTAGTAACATAAGAACATAAGAAAGGAGGAACACTGCAGCAGGCCTGTTGGCCCATTCTAGGCAGGTCCTTCACATTCCATCCCACCAACAGAATATTTGTTCAACCTAATTTTCAATGCTACCCAAAAAATAAGCTTTGATAATTTTATTTACTCATGTGCAATTCCCACTCAAATCCAACCCCTTTCACTCATGAATTTATCCAACCTAAATTTAAAACTACCCAAGGTCCTTGCTTCAATAACCCTACTAGGCAGACTGTTCCATTCATCAACTACCCTATTTCCAAACCAATACTTTCCTATATCCTTTCTAAATCTAAACTTATCTAACTTGAATCCATTATTGCGGGTTCTCTCTTGGAGAGATACCCTCAAGACCTTATTTATATCCCCTTTGTTAATACCCATTTTCCACTTGTATACCTCGATCATGTCTCCCTCATTCTACGTCTTACAAGTGAATGTAATTTAAGGGTCTTCAATCTTTCTTCGTAAGGAAGATTTCTAATGCTATGTATTAATTTAGTCATTCTATGCTGAATGTTTTCTAACGAATTTATGTCCATTCTGTAATATGGAGACCAGAACTGAGCTGCGTAATCTAGGTGAGGCCTTACTAATGATGTATAAAGCTGTAATATAACGTCTGGACTTCTGTTGCTAACACTTCTTGATATAAATCCCAGTAATCTATTTGCCTTATTACGTACGCTTAGGCATTGCTGTCTTGGTTTAAGGTTGCTGCTTACCATCACCCCCAAGTCCTTCTCGCAATCTGTATGGCTAAGTTCTACGTTATTTAACTTATAAGTGCTTGGGTTATGGACACTCCCGAGCTTTAGAACTTTGCATTTATCTACATTGAACTGCATCTGCCATTTTTCTGACCAGGAATTGAGTTTGTCTAAATCCTCCTGTAGTTCACTGACATCTACGTCTGAATCGATTATCCTACCTATCTTCGTGTCATCAGCGAATTTGCTCATATCACTAGAAATTCCCTCGTCAAGGTCATTTATATATATTATAAACAACAACGGGCCCAAAACCGATCCCTGAGGAACGCCACTTGTTACAGATCCCCACTCCGATTTAACCCCATTTATGCACACCCTCTGCTTCCTATTGGTGAGCCATGACTCGATCCATGACAACACTTTTCCCCCAATGCCATGAGCAGCCACTTTCTTTAACAGTCTCTGATGTGGTACTCTATCAAAAGCCTTACTAAAATCCAAATAAACGATATTGAATTCTTTATCATTATCAACTGCCTCAAAAGCCCCACTGAAAAAAGTTAACAAATTAGTTAGGCAGGAACGGCCCCTGGTGAATCCATGCTGAGTATCATTAATCAAATTATGCCTATCGAGATGGCTTCTTATGTTATCAGCTATAATCGACTCTAGTAATTTGCCTACAATTGATGTTAGACTTATTGGGCGGTAATTTGATGGTAACGATTTGTCCCCTGCTTTAAAAATAGGAATTACATTAGCCATCTTCCACGTATCCGTCACTACACCTGTTTGAAGAGATAGGTTAAAAATGTTAGTTAAGGGTTCACAGAGTTCTATTTTGCATTCCTTAAGAACCCTTGAAAAAAGCTCATCAGGGCCTGGCGATTTATTTTGCTTCAAACGGTCTATCTGTTTGATAACCTTTTCGCTAGTGACTGTGATACTACAGTCAGGCCCACTAAAATACCTAATTCTTGGGATATTATTAATGTCTTCCTGAGTGAAAACCGAGAGAAAATAATTATTAAATAGTAGTAGTAGTTGTAGCAGTAGTAGTACTAGTACTAGTAGTAGTAGTAATAGTAATAGTAGGAGTAGTAGTAATTATTTTTAGTAGTAGTATTAGTAATAATAATAGTAGTTAACAGTAGTAATAGTAGTAGGACTTGATCCATGCTGATGATTTTGAGAATGATGGTGATGATAGGATGATATTGAAGACCATAAAATTAACCTCGTAGGGCCATGAGAGCCACCCTAAGGTCCCTGGAATACGCTTTTTAGAACCCTGAGAACTACTTTTTATGACCATGAGAACCACATTTTAGGGCCATGAGAACCACCTTTTACGACCAAGAAAACCACCTTTTATGACCATGCGAACCACTTTTTAGAACCATGCGAACCACCTTTTAGGGCCATGAGAACCACCTTTTCGGGCCATGAGAACCACCTTTTAGAACCATGCGAACCACGTTTTAGGACCATGAGAACCACCTTTTAGGGCCATGAGAACCATCTTTTAGGGTCATGAGAACCAACCCTCTCACTTTCTCCTCCTTCTATTGTTCCTCCGAATCCTTCTCATTCTCGTCCTTTTCTTCCTCTGTAAACCTTTCACTCCTTGCTGGGCAATTGGCGTCTCTATTGCTTTTCCAAAAATAACCTTTTCACTCTCATATAGGTGGAAGATGGACATAAATAAAGGACATATAGAAAAGGTTCTGAGACAACTTAGGTCCCACTTAAGTCCAACCCTTCTCACTCACGTAGTCCAACCTAATTTTGAAGCTACCTAAGTTTTTAGCTTTAGTGACCCGTCTAGGCAGGATGGAGAAAAATAGTATAAAACATCAACACGATTGAAAAATAAACAGAAAGGCAGTTTAATGCGATCGTTTATTGACAACGTTTAACCCACACAGTGGGCTTTATCAAGTCACAAACAGGTCTACCTGGGTGAATAGTACATGAATATATATAGGGTGGAGAGTCAGGTGGAGAATGTTGGGTAGGATGGATTCGAGACGGACCTGTAAGGGACCTCAAATCCAACCATAAGAACATAAGAAAGGAGGAACACTGCAGCAGGCCTGTTGGCCCATACTAGGCAGGTCCTTCACAATCCGTCCCACTAACAGAATATTTGCTCAACCCAATTTTCAATGCTACCCAAGAAATAAGCTTTGACAATTCTACCCACTCATGCGCGAGTCCCACTTAAATCCAACCCCTCTCACTCATGAATTTATCCAACCTAAATTTGAAACTACCCAAGGTCCTAGCTTCAATAACCCTACTAGGCAGACTGTTCCACTCATCAACTACCCTATTTCCAAACCAATACTTTCCTATATCCTTTCTAAATCTAAACTTAACATAACATAAGAACATAAGAACATAAGAAAGGAGGAACACTGCAGCAGGCCTCTTGGCCCATACTAGGCAGGTCCTTCACAATCCATCCCACTAACAGAATAATTGCCCAACCTAATTTTCAATTCTACCCAAGAAATAAGCTTTGAAGATTCTATTAACTCAAGTGCGAGTCCCACTCAAATCCAACCCCTCTCACTCATGAATTTATCCAACCTAAATTTGAAACTACCCAAGGTCCTAGCTTCAATAACCCTACTAGGCAGACTGTTCCACTCATCAACTACCCTATTTCCAAACCAATATTTTCCTATATCCTTTCTAAATCTAAATTCTAAATCTAAATCAGTAACATTCATTGACAACTGGGACCTCTTCTATGGCAGAAATGACATGTATGCCAGGGATGGGGTTCACTTATCCAGGTCTGGGGTGGGGGCACTGGCAACTGCAGTGGAGGGAGCTGTTAGGGCTTTAAACTAGAAATAGTTAGTGGTATGGGTTTTGGGGGGAAAACAGAAAAGTCCCAGTGTAGTAATATTATAAGTTGTAGGAGAACTAGTAATAGGCAGAATAAGGTGGATAGTGGAAATCTAGTGGCACTAGATGACAAGGACAGTAATAGGTATAGTGGAAAAACAGAGATGAGCAGGAAGGGTAAAGAGAAAGGAGGGTCTCTAAATATATATTACACCAATAGTCGTAGTGCTAGGAATAAGATGGACGAGTTGAGATTAGTTGCAAGTACGGGTAATATTGATGTTTTTGCAATAACTGAGACATGGTTTAATATGAAAAATCGGGACTTGCCTGCCGAATGTCACATTAAGGGTTTTAAATTGTTCCAAGTAGACAGAAGTATCGGGAAAGGGGGTGGGGTGGCACTCACCTAGATTACGCAGCTCAGTTCTGGTCTCCATATTACAGAATGGACATAAATTCGTTAGAAAACATTCAGCGTAGAATGACTAAATTAATACATAGCATTAGAAATCTTCCTTACGAAGAAAGATTGAAGACCCTTAAATTACATTCACTTGTAAGACGTAGAATGAGGGGAGACATGATCGAGGTATACAAGTGGAAAATGGGTATAAACAAAGGGGATATAAATAAGGTCTTGAGGGTATCTCTCCAAGAGAGAACCCGCAATAATGGATTCAAGTTAGATAAGTTTAGATTTAGAAAGGATATAGAACATCCTTTCTGAAGAAGATGTCCTCTCTTGAGCTACTCTACCAGCAGCTGAAGGAAGAACTGAGGGTAGCTAAGCTTGAGATACAGCGACTGACTGAGGAAAACAAGAGGATTCGTAGTAATCCTCCTGTTGAGAATCCTCAAGCCAGGAAAGGAACCTGGACAGTGGCTAAAACGCATGGGACAAAGTTAAGGCTCAAGAGGACGGGTGGAGAGGTAGAAACAACGAAGACCCAGGAGAATGTTGTGGAAACATCGAACCCATTCTCCGTGCTACCCGATGAATG